>JAUMHD010005718.1:0-12344 GCA_032359135.1 Ulvella scutata
GCTTCTGCCCGCCTGCATGTGCCACACCTCTGGCTGCACGTGCTGCATGTAACCGCTCTGGAAGGGTGAAGCGGTTCACGCAGGAACCCCTAACAGAGTTGGCCTGCGTAATTGCCAGAAGTGCATGCACGTGTGCTTCCACCCTGCAGGTAACACGAAGAAGCCTGCCCTGAGTGGTATGATGGTGCCACGGAGGAAGATCCGCCCAAGATACAGTTCGCATCGATAATCATCACGTACACATCTCCTTATCAGTATCGCTGAAGAGTGTACGGTGCAGCAGATCTGACCGAAGTATCAAGATCTAGTAGAGCGAAAAGACAGGGAAATGAAGCGAGAAGCTCTCCAGTAGGCCGCACCTGAAAGAGTGACGCCCTTCTCGCCTATCTCAGTCTCATCTCCGTCAGGAAGGGTTGCCAAGTCCGGCTCAAGCGCGCATGCAGCCAACACCCGCTTGTAGTGCTGCTCGTCATAAGGAGAGCACATGAGCACGTTCTCTCTGACGGTCGCGTTCTGTATCCAGGGGTCCTGCACAGACACTGCATGGCAGTCACAGCCGTGCAGAGCTCGACAATGGATTCCCAACAATGGGAAAGTACACCAATGCACCGCAGACACACAGCACAAGTGGCGGCAAGGACCGCAGCGATTGCGGATGCCAGCTGAAGACTGATGCAAACGGCCTCATATCACGAAGGGAGTGCAGCCCCATCGTGTATACCAGGCAAACAGCTGTGAATTAGTATCTACAAACTTCTTATACGCATCTTTGTCTCAAAGCCTAGGCTTACTCCCCCGCTGCAGGCAGGCAACACACACGATTGAGGGGGCCCTGCCCGGGCATACGGATAGGATAGTGGCCGCACCTGCGACGTGTACGCTACAGAGCCATGCACGGTGGCCGAGCCACTCACACAGTGCATCTCACCAAGCAAGGCCGCTAGAAGAGACGACTTGCCGCAGCCAACCGTGCCCACCACCACACACAGGGAGCCCCTGCGCACCGACAGGCTCACATCAGAGAGCGTCGGGCTGCTGTCGGGCTCCATATCCCATGCATATGTCCCATGCATCACTGCAACGGCTTCGCTGGCTTCACCGTTCTGGGAACGTTGAATGGCATCTGTGCCCGAGACTCCTGCAGGCACGGGCAGCACGTTCGCAGGCAGACTGGCCTTCAGTTGCGGTACTGGGCGTGGCTGTGGGTGAAGGCGGCGGGCTCACATCGCCAGGGTACGTTGGCATGTCGGAGGCGAGCCACACTGCAGGGCAGGCGCAACGCCAACCACTGGGGCAGGAGCTATGTGCAATTTTGATTGTATATAATCTAAATCACGTTTGGGTGAATTAGTCCAGTTCAACAGCGTGGGGCTGAGGGTGGAGAGAGCGTAACCGAGAGGTTGCAATCAGACGATGGCGGCAGCGCCACCCGGGCAGGCGATACAAGGGAGCAGGGCGGTGTGCGGTGGCTCACCTGCAGTCTCATGGGCATCAACAAAGTCCTGAAGGCGCTTGAGGGAGACACGGGCAGTGACCATTGCAATAATGCATCTTGGAAGGTTCATGAGGGGCCCGTGCAGCATGTTGAGGTACGCCAGCGCAGGGAAGGCGACGTCTGCAGTCAGGTGGCCGCCCTTCAGTGCATACACACCAAACACCGCCATAGCAATGAATATGGGGATGCCAGTGTAGATTATCTCCATGCCCAGGTACAGCATCTGCACACAGAATGCTCTGCTAAGTGCCCCACTGTGTTTTTACTTTAGAGCAGCAGGAGCAGGGCGTACAAATGTACGCATCAATGTTTGCCCCTACGCATTTAAGTAGCCTAAGGAAGACGGAGGCCAATCATGAGCATGGGGGCCATGCGAGGCCGTGGCACTAAGACACAGAGCCAGGCATCCAGGTGTGGAAAAATGAAATCAGCACAAGATCACCCATTCCATATCCGTGCCCTGCTTCTGCTTCCCGTCTCGTTGTAGCAACGCCTGTTACCAATAGCAAGGTGTTGCCAGCACACATTTGGCATGCATGGAGCTCGCCCCATTCTGCGGCACTGTGTGCACGGCGCAATGTTGCTTTCACAGCTTGCAGATGCATGCGGGGGAAGCGTGCCTGCATGCTGAACACGGCGCTTCGCTCGGCCTTGCGAGCATCTTCCACTCGATGTTTGTACACACCCTCCCATGCATAGAGCTTGATTGCCTTGATGCCTGCATGCCAGGCATGCATCGTCCCAGTAGGTCTGACCAGAACAGAGGATCCCTTGCAAAACAACTGCAACTGGTGTGCACAACTTGCATGACAACACATGTGCCCTATCCTGTGGCAGCTGCAGCATGTGCACATGCCCTCAAGCTTTGCGCACAGGGCAGCATCATCAGCAAGTCTGCCCTGGCGTTGGGGAAGGAGGAGTTGCTTTAGACAGTGAGGGCAAGAACCAAGACAGAGCAGCCACAACTGCCACAACTGCATGTGTAGGTGCAGGTGGAGGCAGGCACCACAGGGAGGCCATACTCGACAGGACTTCTGTGATGAGCTGAACCCGTGTGTCTGTCTTGGCGATGAGCCGCTTGCGCACGCGCTGCGCCAGCATGCCCAGCATGGTGCCCAGAGGCGCAACCACTACGATTGAAGCCAGGCCACAGAGGGTAGGTACGAGCCCAATGATCGAGTTCAGCGCAATCATCGCCACCAGCAACTGCACAGCATATGCATCCACCAGTCACGTCACTGCTGTGCGCGTGGCTGGGCCGCCCGCTTGGGGCAAGCCCAGCATCTGTTCTTGCAGCAGCTGCTTAGCAGCATACTACTTCGTAATCTCTGACACAGACATGAAAGCCACGCTGGGGTGCAGAAACGTGCAGCTGAGATACGTGAACACTGAAGGGCTGGGAAGAAACCTGGTAAGGGCCGCTCCAGAGGTAGTGACCGTAGTGCAGGAAGGCGGTGATCTTGGGTATGTCGTTGGCCAGGAGGTTTGTGAGCGTGCCCATGCCGAACTTGGCCTTGGACTGCAGCGAGAGCAGCAAAGCCTTCTCATACAGGAACTGCCTGAGGCCCTGTCTCATGGACAGGCGGACCTGCGACACCCTCACGCTGCTCTGCGTGCTCAGCAGCGTGCCTACCACTCCTGTGACACACATCGTTAGGCCCCAGTACAAACTAATCAGCCTCGAGTTGGGCTGCGTAGACGACACACTTTTGAGGAACTCCCGCAGCAGAAAGGGCTGCACGAGCACGATGCTGCGCGCCAGCAGCCTGATGACGCCTGCAAGGACCCACAGCCACCCAAAGGCCCAGAAAAGAGAGGATCCCACTGAGCCCTGCACGATGAATTCATTGTATGCATGTCCCAACTGGTCTACGTCTAATGAGTACATGCTGGAATCAGAGAGGGTCTGTACATGCGTAGCCTGTAGCCACTATTCACTGTACCATGCATTGACAATAGCATGACCTAGTGGTGGCTGTGTTCTGGAGTGGGAGCCTGTGCAAGGTCATGCTTGAGAACAGAAAATGACTACACACAAAGAAAATGCTCATCTTGGTGTATTCAAAATCACTCAAGGAAGGCTCTGCAGGATAGATTCAGATGGGGCAGGTAGCAACACGCATCTGCCGTAGTGGTCACAAGGGGACAGGTTGTCTGGTAGTGTGCACATGTGGGAGGTAGATGAGCACAGTGAGTATGAAGGTTGTCATTCATGTTGTATTCAGTCGTCGCAACAAAGCGCACACGCGGCTAGCAGTGGGGGGGGGGGGTGTGCGTTGCTTGGTGTGAGTATGAGGGTTGTCATGCACGTTGCATTCAGTCGCTGAAAACAATCGCACATGTGGCTAGGGGGTGTGCGTTGCTTGGTGTGAGTACGATGGCTATCACGCATGCTGCATTCAGTCGCTGAAAATAAGCGCACACGTGGCTAGGCAGCGTGCGTTTCTTTGTGTTAGTATGAGGGTTGTCATGCACGTTTCATTCAGTCGCTGAAAATAAGCGCACACGTGGCCAGCGGGTGTGCGTTGCTTGGTGTTAGTATGAGGGTTGTCATGCACGTTACATTCAGTGGCTGAAAATAAGCGCACGTATAGCTAGAGGGTGTGCGTTGCTTGGTGTGAGCACGATGGCCATCACGCATGCTGCATTCAATCGCTGAAAATAAGTGCACATGTGGCTAGGGGGTGTGCGCTGCTTGGTGCGAGTACGATCGCTATCACGCATGTTGCATTCAGTCGCTGAAAATAAGCGCACACGTGGCTAGGGGGTGTGCGTTTCTTGGTGTTAGTATGAGGGTTGTCATGCGCATTCAGTCGCTGAAAATTAGCGCAAATGTGGCTAGGGGGTGTGCGTTGTTTGGTGTTCGTATGAGGTTGTCATGCAAGTTGCATTCAGTCGCTGCAACAACGTATACAACATGCATGAATAACCATCCAAGCCACACCAAGTAACCCACCTCCCCTACAGTGCATGCGCTTTGTTGCGGACATAGCTACTCCTGTACCTGACGATTATGTGATGTTCAGTTTAAGGATAACGTGTTCTTTAGAAACACGTCGCTGCAGTAAGAGCTTCCAAGCACATAGGGGATTACCGTCGGCAGAAGGGTGCTGCGACGTGTGTGAGCGAACACAGACAACTTTTGATGGATGCCTAGCTGGCTGCATACGCGCTGTGCCTGTTTTCTGTGCCAACGAACCATTTCTTGATCACTTGAGTTGTGTCATAAATGATTGGAGTGCTTAAGAATCACCGTTTTGCACTGCGCAGAGCCTCATACTTGTGCATCAACACACCGCTGCCTGACGTGAGGTGCAAAGCACCTGCTGGATCTGATCTCTATCCGTGGCGGTGATAAATACAATAGCTGAAACATCAGATAATCGTGTATCTTTTACAGAGGAAACGTCCGCGGTGCATATAATCACAGTTCCTGCCATGAAGCACACCGTCATGTTCAGCCGCGATCACCGTACTGTAAACTTTACAGTGTAAAGTCACACAACCTACTGTGTGCCAGAATATCATGGTGCACCGCTAAGAATCAAGGATGCAGCTCTGAACATATACTGATCGGTACAAACAGTAAAACATTGCGCAACATACCACTACGATTAATAGTGAACCAGCCACTGGTACAACAGTCTTGCACCGACGACAATTGTGGACACCATGGCAACATTGGACAGTGAGCGTTTGCCGCGTGTGTAGTAACAGGCAACAGAATTGGAAAGGCGTCATTGGGGCAGAACATGATGTAACAAGCACGGGACGTATGTATAGCACGCCTAGGTTGCCTCTGAAATGTGCCCCCATTTGACCAGTGTACATGCTGCACATTGCACCCAGAAGTTCAGCATGCCTGTCCATTGGGGGGGCATATGAATTCGCACACTTGTTTAAGGAACATAATTACAAGAAACCATTATTTCAAGCTGCCAAGATCGTTCCAGACGAGGGGATTCTGGTGTACAACGGAATCGATGGTTCGTATGTTTATCAGATAGGAACTTGCAAAGATCAGGAGTGCACACGTGTGAAAATTTCTCTGGTCTTGCTGTCTTCTTCATGACAGTAGCGTACTGCTTGAAGAGGTTTGCGGCCTGGTGCTGTGGAGCCACATCCCACAGGTCCTCCTGCTCAAGGTGCTTCCTCGACCCGAGCCGCATCAGAGCATTGGTGTAGAAGTAAAACACGCTTGAAAGCAGTGAGGGACGCTCTTGTGGGCACCACCTTATCCCTACAGGCACACACAGCTGAGAAGGAGAGGTTTGAAGGATTACATCAGCCACCAGCTCAACTCTTTTCGAAAGGACAGGGAGTGCAAGCCTTAATGCAGAAGCCAATTAAAACAAAGGGATAGCGTATTCCCGTCAGGGCTTCAGGGTGACGGCCAGATGTTTCATGCCAGCTTTGCACAATTTGTCAACAGCACCTGCCCTTGTTGCCTTCCTTCCATCCAGGACCGAGATCGTGAACAACAAAAACTCAAAGTAATTAAAATCAGGAGTTTGAGGTGCTTAACATTGGATGCGAACCATTGGGGCGTGGCTCGCCACCGTCTTTCCATGTGTTTGTGGCATCGTCGTAGAGGTACCCACACATTGACATCCATACACCCCGCACGCCTGTTGGCCAGGAACTTGGCGATGACCATGCCCACGTGTTGGTCTGCTGCTGACTTGGTAGCAAGGGCTCATGCAGGCCAGAGCCTGAGCCTTCGGCCGGCACTGCACCGTTGGTCGCTCCGTTCTCAGACATGTGGAGCAAGTCGTAAAGACACTGCACTAGAAAAGCGTGACAAAACCTATTCCTGTGCAGGAAATGCACATTCTTGCATGATAGAACTGTGGTCAAGAAAGCTGGAAGCACAGGAAGGCAGCAAGAGATCCCAGTCCTGTGTACATGATCTGTGACGAGAAAAGACTACTTTGCAAAAAGAAAGAATCTAGCACCAGGTGTTGTTGAATTCAGTTTGAGATCCTCAAGCAATGCAGTGGTCATGGACCAGACGTTTCGGCCACATTCCTGGCCGAGTTGCCATCCAAAAGTCGATCAGACAGCAGTGCAGAGCACATCATCGATATAAAAAGTATTAAGTGTACTGTGGCCTGCCTGCCTGCCTGCCTGCCACACATCGAACAGCATAGGGGCTGATGATTTGCATCAATTGGTACGAATTGGTCACATCATGGCCATGCATGGGGATGTGCTGCATCTAACATCGATGCACATCTGCAGTGAATATTGATGGCCAGGCCGAGGACAAACACGGATGCTGCTGCATGCAAAAAAAGAGGCCGACAGTCTGGGTGTGTGTAAGCCTCGCAGGCTGCACGGCACCGCCAGCCATCGCGCGGGGCGCTGTCAGGAGCCTCAAGAGTGGCCTACATTCTGGAATCTCTCTTGCAGCTAGGACTGCAGTAGGACAGTGGATGAAGGAATTTGTGAATAGTTGATCTGCATTGCACCATGAATCTGCATACCTTCGCCAGATGCAATGCAAGGGGAAACAGATGAATAGATGCTACAAGCGGCTTGCTGGATCGCCTGAACCTCTACTCACAGAACAACAGAAAAAGTCAAGAGGTCGTATGCATAGGGCTCACAATTCCTAGGATTTCCTCCCCATGATTTCGTCTGCCCACCTTCTGCCCACCTTCCAACAATTGAGGAACTACCTGTTGAATCTACTGCTCAGTAATATCGGTCCTAAAAGTGTATATATTGATGCGAGCTCTGGTGGTGGAAACGACAACTGTGCTACATATAGAGCATCGCAGTTGCCAGAGCTTGGTCCCAAAGCGAGCCAGACTGGATCACAATGCTGCATATGTGGCTCATAACCTAGAGACTTTAATATTCCGTGGATTGCTGCAACAAATCTTTGTAACCGTTCGGCTTGCGTCATTGGGTGGAGTGCTGGCTGAACATGCCCACGGCCACCGGGAGCTTTCACACGGACACTGACAACGGTGTCCAGGAGCCTTTTCTGTGCGAACATAATGTACAAAGGGAGCAAAGTTGCCATAGATGGTTCCACTCGCTGCGGGACAGGTGGATGCTCATGAACGGGTATCTGCTGGACCAAGCTACAGGAGAGTGGACCGATGGTGAAGGACCGCGCCGGCAAGGTGCGAACTTGGTCGATGGGGTGGATGCAGCTATTCAATTGACATCTCGTCCCGATTCCAGCTGCCTAGTTTATGATCGCTGTCGTTGAATGTTGGGCCCTGCAATGCCGGGCCTTGCAATGCTCTAATTATATATGAACACTTGCAGATCACGACAGCACGAGCCTGTGTCATATTTTCAACACACTCTTAGCGGGCATATAATATATCACCAGAAGCGTGTTTGTAAGAGGCACGCAATGTTTTCGGGTCATATTTCTTGCTTTCCGTTCCTTGATCTCTCGTCACTTTTGCGTCTTGGGGCGCACTGTTCTGTGTCATGTGGGCTTTCCATCGTTGTTCTCTTACTATAATGTAGCCAATATGAAGGAGTCATGCTGCATATCGAGGAACTGAGGTTTAAAAGTGCAGCTCATGCAAGTCGCTGTTTGAATACTGTGAACTTTGCAACACGTGAAATTTGCAATTGGGAGTGTGAATGCACTAGCATGCAGGGCAGGAATGGTGCCCTCAGAAGAACCCCCCGCTCATCTCCACGGTGTTGTACTTCCATGCGAATGCTCTGCTGCGGCTGGGGTCCCGAAAAATCCTTGAGCAACAGGACCTGTGGGATGTGGCCCCGCAACATGAGACAGCAAACGCCTTCCAGCGCTATGACACGGCGATGAGCAGGACAGCACGGCCACAGCGCTTCCCTCACGTGTGCGCCTCCCTCTTGCTAGCAGTGTGCCGCAGTGGTCTTGGGATGACCAAGCCGCATCCTGGGGGATTATTTTTTGTTAGTGCAAGGGCCTTGTCCGGCGGCCAGAGTCGCTTCTTGTGTTTTCTTCGGGCTTCTGTGTCGGGCACGCGTTTAGGGTTTCTGAGAGTTATACTTTCAAGAATTGTATGTCAGTTCCACCACTGCGGTGCTGAAATTCAAACTGAGCATGGCGTATCCACCACATACTGTACTTTACACCACTTGATGCACCTGTCTTAGATCCCCAACCACCCGAGCCCCGTGAACACTGGCCAGAATAACTTCAGAGCCATTAAAGTGGCTGGCACTTCACTGTATTGGACATGGTTGACCCAAGATGTATCGGCTGCATAGAGGTGCATATGCAAAACAATATTGATGGTAGACTCCCATTAATCACAGATCAGATTCCTTCACTAATCACACATCAGATACTGCTGATTACAGGATTATTGAGAACATACCTTGACAGGGCATACCCTGATAGATTGTCTCATGTTTTGAGTTGCCACATGCACAGCACATGCGCAGTTCTTCTGCTCTGCCCATGACCATGGCCACATACACCATGGGCACCAGAAGATGGCACCAGCTAGTGGCGAAGAAGGCTGCAATCACACAAAAACTGTCTGGCACAGAACTTGTGCCATTCTGTGCAGGGATCAGTTGCCACGGCGCTTGCGCGTCAGTTTGGGGGCTTGTGGCTGCTTGGAACATTCTACTCGGTGCTGAGAACCTTCCTGAGCTTTGCGGGGCCTTTCCTTCTGAGGCAGTTCTTGGTCAACATCGCGTCATCAGAGCCCAATGCACGCATGATGAGCCTGTTCTGGATCGTTGTGATGTTTTTCTGTGATGTCCTGGAATCAGTCCTTGGCACGCAGAGCACCAACAGCTGGGCGGATGCAAGCATAGGAATGAAGGTGTCACTGCGGCAGTTCATCTACGCCAAAGTCTTGAAGCTTTCCATGCCCTCAAAGGCCAAGTTCAAGCTCGGGATGCTCACCAGTATATTGGTGTCTGATGCCGGCACGGTCATCAGCATCATGCACACACTTGAAACCCTCTGGAGGTTGCCGCTGGAGGTGTGCTGCGTCGTAGATATGCCTGCTTCAGCAGTGCCTGTGCTTCCTGTGGAAAGGGCGAATTGTCCATGTATGTTATCGGGACTATTAAGCTGATGCTCTTGTGCGTGGCGCAGGTTGTGCTGGCAATGCTGGCCCTGCAGCAGGTGGTGGGCCTGGTGCCGGCGCTGTGGGGCGTTGCGGCTGTTGCTGCCATAGGGCCGATTGCAGCTTTACTTGGCTGGTATGTCAGCAAGGTTGAAGAGAGGTTGATGCCCAAAACAGATGCGCGTATCGACGCAATCAGTGAGGCCCTGTCCAGTGCGCCGCCCCCCGCACACCCCCCCTGTGAGTATGACACTGATCTGTCAGAGCAAACGTTGTGAACTCATGCTGCTATGCAGGTATGAAGGCTCTGAAGCTGAATGCATGGGAAGATGTCTTCAAGCGGCGTGTACAGGAGGCTCGGCGCACTGAAAGGCGCTCCATCTTGCACATGCAGGCGCGCCCCCCCTCCCCCCGTCCTCGCCACATGCATGACCTGACATGACTGGTTGTTTGCAATGTGCTTGAGTGGGCTGCACTGGGGCGCTGCATGCGGCCGTGCCTGTGCCACCATGCCCGCTGCTCAGATACCAGGCTTGTTCTCCGAAACGCGGCAACCTTGATGAAATCTTAAATTCTGTACATCTCCCCCTTCAATTGCATCACTCCCATGCAGTAAAGTCCTGCCAGTTATCAGTGCTAGGGTTGTCTAGCACCGAACATGTGCTGGCTTGATTGTGACAGTTGAGCCACCACCAAGCTGCCAAAACATTACATTGGGAGACATCCCGCATGATGATACTCTCATGCTTGTCCTGAATTTTGATTTGGCGGGATCCATGTGCATGAAGCGGCCAAGGGGCAATATTGGTGGCGGTCCTACTGCGACATGCATGCAGTTGCTGTGGATCGCAGACGAGATAGTGTACAGGGCTATCCCCGTAATCATCGCCATGACAGTGTTCGGGGTCTACGCTTCAACTCCGGGCAACAGTCTGACTGCAGACGTGGCCTTTCCGGCTCTCTCCTTCCTGCACATGCTGCACGGGCCCCTCATGAGCCTGCCGCAGACCATCATTCATATCGTCGCGGCTCGGGTGTCGCTCAGAAGGGTCCAGAACTTCGTGGATGCTGAGGAAGCTGACGGTGTGTGCTTCAGTGCACAATTTTCGAACGAGTAGTTTTGTGCAGTACGTTAGTCACCTGCAGAGACTGAGCTCTGTACTCGCTTGTTCTGCCAAGACACATAGCATGATGCGCACAACATACTGTGTCAATGCACTGTCCACTCAACACAATGGCAACATGCTTGATACCCAGTGTTGGCTAGTCTGTGGCAATCCTCATCCTGAAAATTGTTCCCTTGATTACCCAGGCCTCCTGCCATGATCTGTTTCAAACCTGTACAAGCAGTGACCAAAACTTACATAAATGCATAAAAAAAATCTTCTCCCCAGACTCCTTGGTGCCTGTGGGGTGTGAACTATGCTGCATAAACATTCTATAATGGGCTGAAGATAGTAGGATGCGGTCCCCAGCAGGGTCTCTGGCTACTCCAGTTAAACCCGAATTCCGCCGTCACTGATGCGCCCACAAGGTGCACTTTGGCCCTGCATGGCACACTCCCCTTCACCGCACCGTGTTGCAGGCGCAGGTGAACACTTGATCGGCCGCTCACGCCAATTAGTACAGTGCTTTGCTTGATAATGGTCGTGGGGATTCACTGCATCTGACACTGGTCGGGAGGGTCAGCAACACAAGTTTGTTGGAAAGGACTAGCAGAGACTCGCGCTTATAGCGTGCATGCTTACTGTGCAAAGCTGATCAATATGTATGAGGCTGATGGAGACAATGGTGCAGTTATGGTGCAAGCAAAGAAGGACAGTGGCGCTTGTGGCGGTGAGACCATCGTGGTCGAGAACGGCACCTTTTCTTGGAGTCAAGATGCAGAAGTGAGGCCGACAATTTCTGACATCAATCTAAGGATCCCACAGGGCGCTCTCTGCATTGTTATGGGAGCAGTGGGCAGCGGGAAGTCTTCTCTGCTTGCTGCCATCCTGAACGAGATGCACTGTGTCTCTGGCACTGCTCTAGTGGACGGCTCCATGGCCTTCATCGCACAGGAACGCGCCCACCGAAGTCTCAACAGCGTTGTAGCAGTCGTCTGAGTGTTTTGGTTGAGGGTGAGGCCTGCAAAACAGCTGTCGTTGGTGCATGCAGTTGCGGTTATGCCAAGTTTCATTGTTCTGTGCCTTCTGCACGCCGCCACCCCTCCATTCTGCTTCTCATGCATTCTTTTGCGTAGCAATGCATTTCAGTAGCGGTTACTTTTGGACTTGGCCCTTGTCTGAGTACTATTGTGAACGTCAGCTACTCAGCTGAGCTTCAGACTTGCGTGCACGCTGTTTGTTGAGCCCTGTTTCCCACTTGCAGAGACCTTGGATACAGAATGCGACCGTCAGAGAGAACGTGCTCATGCGCTCTCCCTATGATGAAGAGCGCTACAGGAGGGTGATGACAGCCTGCGCGCTAGATGATGATGTTGCTGTGATGATAAGCGGCGACTCCACTGAAATAGGCGAGGGCGGAATCACCATCGCAGGTGTGCTTCCAGCGCCAGATGCCAGTGCTCTATGCAACAGCACTGCTTGTTGATCGGTAATTCTTCACAGGTCTACTACCACCATCATGATGCGTGGCAGTGAACCTATGGCAAGTTTAGAACTACAACAGTCTGGCTGGTGCCCAGAGGTGCGAATGTGCATCAACAACAGCGGCAAACGAGATGCATCATACGAGATGCGCATCACTTCAGAAAACTACAGCACGCGCAGCCAGAGGTGTGGCACATGCAGGCGGGCAGAAGA
>JAUMHD010005729.1:0-12311 GCA_032359135.1 Ulvella scutata
GATGAGACAGGTGCTCTGTAACTGTGTTACTACCGGTCCACTACATACTGCATACTGCATACCCACATTTCAACTCATGGCGGTGCCCCCTTGGCCGATCAACAACCCATCACAGCACCAGGCCTATCTGTTGATGCCGGGGGCGGCGCCGATGCCGAGAGTACGGGGGAGACACAGATTGAAGAGCCACCTGCGGCTGCGCCGGCAGGGGTGGAGTTCAAATGGAAGCTGGAACCGAAGACTGATTTTCTTACATGGAAGAAGCAGTTCAAGACGTTTGCTGAGTTGAAGATCATTGGTGAATGGCTTACTCGCACCCCTGGTCATGCGCTTGCTGCTGATGGCAAGTCAGATAAATTTGAGGGGGAATGTTGGTACTGTCTCAAGAAAGGTAACAAAGAGTCTGACTGCAGAGATCGCAAGCGCGACATGTTGCGCGCTCGCGCCGGTTGCGGCGCGCGTGGGGAGTCCCGCCCAGAGCGCCCGGGCCTGCCTGCCCGCCCCGCTGCTAGCTTTTAGGATGCGATGTTGTTTGAAAGAGTGTCTGCTGTTTACTGAGTGATGCATACTCTGGCGGGCCCAAGTTTGTGTAGTGGTGCTGTGTACGGGACGCTGTGCACAAACACTGTGACCGGAGGCCAACTGGGTATTGTGTACAGGAATAGTTATGACTGCTGATGCACCACATGGTGTTACCTTGAGGTGACCCGGGTTCTGTGGTGTGTCTGGACAAACTGAGAATAGCATGATGAAATGCCGTTGTTCGCACCGCGTGGTGGTTCATGATGAGTTTACTCCCTAGACTGTGTGTGGATGGGAAAGCAGATCGCAGGTTGTGCCAGTGTGCCACTGCTTTGTCTGATTGTGTTATACGCTGCCTGTGAACAGGTGGGTTGTGAGATTTCCACGATGCGCTTGCGTGCATGCAAGTGATGCATTGGTGATGAGCTGAGGGGCAAAATATGTCTTTTGTGTGTGAATTGCCTGCTGAGCCTTTGGCTGGCCAGCGGATGAATTACGATGTTGCCGATGTTCGGATCATCTGTGTCTTTGGTGTTGCCTGTAGTATGGATTCAAATCCTTTGATACAAAGTTAGAATCCGGGGGGAATGTTGTGATATGGCCTATAGAGGGACAATGCATGGCTGCGGGAGTCGGTGTGCATTGTAGGACATGAGGGTTTGTAGACTGTGACATCTTGTGTGTGCCAGGGTCCTGCTCTGCATATTGTGTTGTAGACAGAGTTGTGGACAGCCACAGCAGTTGTGCACTGGGTTGTGTCTCGCACTGTGGGTAGCTTTCTATCTGAGATAGTGAAGGATCAATATCAGTGACAGATTCCTGTGCTGTTGCTTGTGTGTCGAACACATCTAGGTGAAAGGTATATAGCCAGTGTGTGGCATCGGTGTAATACGTTTTAGTTGCACCTGCTACCGCAGAAATTCTACAGCGTCCTCTGCTGCTACATCTTCTTGCTATGTTAGAAAAGGGGGGGGATAAAAGGGGGAACCTCGTTATCTCGAGCGTACCCCCTTCAAAGCACCGTAGTTACTTCCGTATGGAGCTTGCCGTAATTACGTATCGTCACGTATCCTGTCACCCCAGGTGTAGGAATGTTTCTTGACTCAGTACACTAGTATTGTCACTATCAAGAGCACGCAAGACAGCCACTAATCAAGGGTCTGGACTTGCTACCAATAGCTCCTATAACGCAACAGAACACCTAAATAAACTGCCACAATTCACAGGGTATACCTGTAATCCGATGACAGCACTCTCCTGGGCCTCTGACGGTTGCAATCAGTCACAGCACAGCCTACCAGTCGTCAGCTGCACCCGAAGCACTACTGGCATCATCCCTGAAATCTACTACATCAGCATCTACGTGCACATGACCGTCTACACCCCCCACTGCGAGCTGCTCGACCAGCTCGTCTACGAAGTCAAGAATAGTTTGGCATCCATAATCTGTCACAACGACGTTTCCAACATCTACACCATCCTACTTGAGCACATCATGTTCATATTGGTGTACACAAGCATCTGCAGCTTCTCGTTCAACATTGACCTACGCTTTGGAGTGAAAGGAGGAGAGGGGTGAAAGGAAAGATGTGGCGCCTTATAGATGCTGTCTACCAACGGAGCTCTGCGCGGGTGTCAGTGGAAGGTACACTTTCAGAGCCGCCGAAGGTTGACAGCGGGGTGGCACAGGTGCCCCCTGTCACCCTTCCTGTGTGATGTCTTCATCGATGGTCTCATCCAGAGTGTGCAGGAGGACTGCTCTAGCGTTGGGCTCTCTGTCGGGGCCAGCGTCCTTGCAGTTCGAGCTTATGCAGACGACACAGCGGGGTGTTCTGCCGCACCGGTCGGCCTACAGTGTATAATAAATTATATGAAGGAATACGGCGACACGCGGGGTTTCCAAGCGAATACTGAGAAGATCTATGTACTTTCCGCGACAGGCTCCCCGGTCTTCGCCTGGGGTGATGCACCTCTCACGGGTGCCACTGAGGTCAAAAGTACCTGGGAATGTGGATGAATTCCTCGTGGACATGGGGCATGCATGTGGCCGCTGCTCTTCGCAAAGGAGTGGGTGCCTTCCACTCGAGGCGGCCAGTGTTTTCTTCGCCACGCATCAGTGTGGAAGTGAAACAACTAATCATCCATAATGTAATTAGGCCCGTGCTAGAGTACGGTATGGAGGTGTGGGGCCGGCCCACAGCCTCTGACGCTAAGAAGCGGCGACGAAACGGGGGTGCGACTTCGACACCGGTGCAACCATTTGACGACTTGCTGTTGGCCACCTGCCGCCTGGCTTGCGGTATCACCTTCTTCCCTGGCGAGCCCGCATGGACCCGGGTGGTATGTGTTTCCCCTGACGTGATGTTGTCTGTGTACGGCTTTGTCCTTGCTGACAGTGCGCGTGACATGCCCATGCCCGGTACTCAGAACGGTTGCGGGTTGCTTCCCAATATCCATATGGGACCCTGTCGTCACGATTGTGTGTCGCTTCCCGCTCCTCGATGCCGGCTGATTATCCCTGGGATGTTCGGGTACGTCGACTCCCTTTTTCGACGTCGACTCGCTTCTTCTATACCAGCTGCCTCTGCGCCTGGCCCAGCCAGCAATGCACAGTTTCGCGACGCTGTGCGGGCTTCGGTGTCTTCCATCAGCCAGGCAGCTGCAGCAGCCCACCCAGCCACGGTGAATGTGTCTAGCCGGGGCCGCTCCCGGGGATCTCCCCCACCCCCGCTTCCCCACCCCCTCCCTGACTTCATTACTATCTGGTCTTCCCCACTGCCTCTGCTTCGTTCTGCTGCACCGATAGTGTACCCCTTTCTCACTGTGCTCTCTGGAAAGCTACCATACTGCCACTCTGTGGGCTGGGATGAGCTGCCGCTGCATGGGATCTGCCATCGAGAAAACTGTGAACTTTATGTGACTGGAGCACACCCTAGTTGCACTATCGGGTTAGCTGCTTTGGAGCGGCGCTGGCGTTGTGTGCAGCACTTTCTGTTTGGTTGTAAAGCTTCTCCAGTGGGATGCCCATACCCGGATGACCTCTGGGATGACTTACTTCGGCTGGTCCCCCATGAAGGATGTGCGCCGATTGCCCTTCTTGCAGAATTGCATTGATCCTGTCTCTGTGAGTACATATTGTGTCCCTTGGGGTCTTGATCCGTCAGTGTTACTGCGGGAATGTGAGGCTGATGTCTGTGCTGCGGTGTTCTCCGTCATTGCCGCATATATTATCCTTGTTGGTGCTGTTGTTGCTCACGATGCGGTCCCTGTTGGCGACCCTGTCTTTGCTTGCAATATTGTGCGGCGTTCTCTGCAGCCGCTGTGTTTGCCGTCGTGGTCCCGTGTGGCCCGGGTGTGTATGTCCATGTCCCACCCCTTAGGGGGGTGCTGAGGCCGAAGCACTTCTTGGGTATGGCGTGGTTCCCGATAAGGTATTTTTTCTTCTTTAAAGCAAATATGATGTCCACCTGTCACCGAACGAATTCCACAAACTCTCGACAGCTGCAGTACAGGTGCAGCGATTGCAAAAACCGAATATTTCAACTTTACCACTGTTTAACGCTTGTGTTTACCGTTACAATGATGGAAACTCAAGTTCATGTTATAACATTGCTTTAACATAGTTCTACAGTCCTGTCGACGTAATCTCTCTTGCTTTAACATCGCCAAATCGGTTTCACCTTCGTTAATTAGCTGCTATTAAACACCTCTTTATCAGGGGTTACGTAAATTTCACAGCTCTAACCGGTAACCACCTGAACCGTCGGGTGTATTCGCCATCTACGGTACATCATCGTAGGCAGCTCTAGAAATAGACACATTTCTTGGAGAAGTCTTTCAATTGAAGGGTGCACACCATATTTAGACGCGCAGTGTTCGTCCTGACACAGGAAACATGAGCACGACAGACAAGAGCGCGACGTAGAAACAAGTAGACAGAAACACATATTTTGTCTAACTTGCCAACCCTTTCAATCAAACTGTCTGATTACGTCTTTATCGAGGTTGGGTGGTCTCAGAGTTCCAGGCGCTTTGATATATTTAACCAGGCGCTCGTGAGCTAGGTGAAGTTGGCAGGTGTGTGGTTGACAGCCCATTTGTTTTCCACATCGTTTCTTCATGTGCTTCCTTTCCTGCTGCGAGTATTCATCGGGCAATTGCAGGGTATGCTGTTCCAGCAGCAGAGCTTTCTCGGTACGAGATGTTACCACAGAAGGGCCCGTCATCTACGCCAGAGGCAAAAGAACACAGCATTCATACGAACAGTTTGCCAAAAGCGCTTGCGATGGAGTGCACAGATCAGGAAATAGTTATCTGGGCAGCATGACTTGCGCCACCTGCAGCTGTCTACGTTCAGTATGCCAATGTTCCGCACGAAACATGGCCATATTTATAACCTGGTTTGGTTTCCACTAAATAGTTTGATAGATTATAGCACTGCTGTCTTGGGGTAGCATGCTGCCGGCAGAAACCATTACCTTTGGCATCGCGCGGACGAACAGCTGCGGCATTCGCAGCAGCGCTTTACACAACCTTGAAGTCTGCCCCGGCGCCGATTTAAGTGCATAGGTACATGCTATAACTGTTTATATTCAGTGCACTCGTCATCGTAGAACTGTAGACAAGTCGAAACGTTCCACATCTGGCCATTATTTGATTACAACAAGGCTTTGCGCGCTTCGCGCAACTAATTCTCATGGTGTGCAACGATAAGCGGATCTTGAAAAGTTCTTTGCTATTTGGACTGTTCACGTGCATGATGTGTGTTTGCACATACCGTATGAGATACAACGATGCCATGTTACAATGCTAAACTTACAGAGCTATGAAGCTATTATAACCTGTACAGCATTTTTGCAATCTTCAAAGTAGTGTCATGAAAAAGTCAATTAAAATTTTCCTTTCTACCATAATGTATACATGAAACGGTGTACTAGCTCTCCCAGAAGTGCAAGTTAACACGGCATGTGCAGCATGTCGTAGCGAAACACACTTCGAGACACATATTGCATTGCACATAGCAGGGAGGTCCTTGACGCCCGTGAACGGCAGTACAGAGCACAAGGTGCACGCATTTTCTAGCAGCAGCAGCTGCAGCAGCAGCAGAATATCGGTCCGTGGCTGTAGAGTGGTTGATATTGTGGGGCCAGCTATCAAAATGAAACCATGCTCTCCCCCTAAATACTCAGTATCGGTGTATAGCTATATTTCTAACAGAAACGTGTGCACACGTGCGGCATCAGTGCAACAGCAGTACAGGCGAAACGGGCGAGATAAACGTTCTCATTTGGAGCTATCTGCTAGCAGTACCTGATGATGACCATGACCAATGATAACGATAACATTACTCAAAACGTCTGCCTGTGTGTGGATGTGACTTCGCACTGGTACCACTTCCACAGCTCGTGTGCCTCAGCACTGGTGTATTTGCAGCCATACGTTTCGAGGAGGATAGTCACTACCCCCTTCAGCATGCTGCAGTATGATCCGTAAAGTGTGATATACCTTCTGTTGTGCTTGACCATAAATGTCCAAATTTCGCAACTGGTTGCCGATTTGTATACACACGATTACATACTGGCATATACGTCCACCCATGAGCTCCAAAGCAGTCTGGTTCGCATCATAATGCTGCACGTGTGCTGCTACAAAGGCCACGTTACTCCGATTTGAAGGTGGCGGGTTGTGTGATAGGGTCAAGCTGTGAAAGAAACGAAGAATTCTACAACAGTTACTGTGCGAAATCCACGACCCGGGACAACGGTGGAAGAAGCAAGCGGGAGTGTACTTCTGTGTACGTTGTTGACTATGCTTGCAGAGACCTCGTTTGTTCCTGCTCATTTTGATTACACAACCACCTGTATTCTAGGCTGCATGCCATAAGCATTCTGGTGATGCAAAGCACGTGGATGCCTTGGCCCCCAAGAATCATGAACCCGTGCTTTAAGTTACCTAGTCATTCGAAGACTTTCTAGTTTCTACCCGTGCCATGTTGCCCTGGCACTCTATGTGGGTGGCTGGTTACATGTTCGCCCACTTGAACGCCAGTGCACGTTGTCGTCTTCCTCCCTACAGTCACACATCTCAACATCGGTGTCTCCATCAATACAACCAGACCTGTTCAATAACTGCGAGGCAGTATTTATTGCCAAACAATGTTTCGGGGAACGCCTCCCATAGTGGAGACATCTGATATACTAATTGGGCTAAAGTTTGTGATGCTCGAAGGATTTGGGCCCACCAACAGGAGACGAACACGTCATTTCATAATACCACCCCGACATCACATCAAAGGCCAGCAATACACTTTGTTCCTCAGCAAGAACTACCGACTATGATAGGGTACATGTTACAGCGTGCAGTAGTAGATACTGAACCTGTGGCGTTTCGATTCTGGTGCACTTCACCACTCTGACATCACCACCTGACCGAACATGCTGCATACCTACTTCATGCATGAGGGGCGCCTTCAGCCATGAACTGAACGAAAACGTCACGTATTGAACATCACCGGAGCCTACGAAAGCTACGAGCATGAAGCTCAGTCTGTCGGGGTATGTTCTCTTGCTTCTTGAAATAGCTTGCTTGCAAACTGCACCCTCGTGAAGATGAGAAGGAAGACTACGCAACCAAACACATTCACAGCGAACCGGCCATCAGCGTTTGAAAACCGTTTTTGAACGTATCCGAAGCCATCATAGTGTCTGTTAGGTACATATGCGTGATGTCAGTAACATCCTGCAATGATCCATCACTTTCTGGGATCCATGCAAAGTTATGATGCACTGTAAATGACAGTCTGAACGGTCAAGCATCATAATAAGATACATATTTACCATATCCATTTGACTTGTGACCATTTGGCGTCAGGGTGTTCTTTGAAGTTCTCTGTTGGCTCAACATGTCAAATTTTGACAACCGGGAAGGCTTTTTGACGATACATGGTCATATTCTGAACCACAACAAACAGATCGATCGTTCCTCAAACCATTCTCCATCAGGCTGTCCGTTCGCTTTTCGTTGGCACCGCCAACTGTTTGATCATATGCAACACATTCTCGGGATCATGTAGCACCTCTCTGAAAGGCTGAGTGCCCATCTCGGTATTTATAACCGTCTGCGCCACTGCTGACTGCAAGATCAGGCTTATAGTGGTTCAAGACAGAGTTGGAGGTCATATTAGGCACAATGCCATCCCATTGTGAGCTCATGCATACAAAACTGAGAATTCTGTTTGCGGGCTGCATACACGCCACTTGACATTTCCAAGCGTATGACATGCATAATAGATTGCTCTAAAATTAGAAACAGCGTGTATGCAGGCCGCAAATGAACTGTCGTGGCAGGATTCGCACTGCATGCACATACTGGTCTGAAAAGTCGCACTTTACACGCTATTTAAAAAGCACAAATATCCACCCAGATAATATCGATCTCATGACGTCCCTTTACGAACCGGAAAGGTAGTGCATGGGGATGAACCGAAATAACCAAACGCAGCGAACACAAAATATTCACCACTTCACTCGAATGGCACAACAGCACCATCCCGAAAGTCTTTCCCAACCTGTTATAGTAATGACGAAACATAATGCCACAACCACGAGCCATGGTGCAATGGAGATGCTGCCTACCGATACGCAACCACAGACCAGGATCGACAACACCAGTGGAACCACCAGTGGAACAAGCAACCGCAGAAAGGTTCTGCAAGCAACCCAAGCAGAGGTGCCTAACTTCCCAACAGTTGACATAACCAAAGGAACCATAGTGGCACCGTTCTAAACATGTTTCCTACTCCTCGCTCTCTCGGAATCACGAAAGAACACTGACTCACGCATGCACAGGTAGGCAGGACAAGTAGGATAAACAATGCTGACATCACATACAACACTGCATGTGGTATCAAACACATGATTATCAACACGCTTGCCATTCACAACAGTCGGATAAACAACACCCTACCGTGCAGGTGAGCATCAGCAGGCTTTCTGACGCTAGCCTGAGCAGATCGCATGACACTCGCGCATCAACCGCTTTCAACGGAAACATCATGGCACAACGAGCGCACACCCGCACAGTACCTACACCTCATGGCCTGTCCTGGGCTGAAAGGCTTCCCACACTCACAGCGATCCTGCAGAGCCACAGGACATACCCCCAACTGGTACCGCAAAGAACACACAACATTCCCATCACCAAGAAAGCAGGTAGATGCAACGAGCAATGCATCCAACAACGTCCCAGCGGTGATGTCAGCAACACTCGCATGCAGTTGTAGATGAACGTGGTAAAAGTTTCGCGCGCGTCGTTTAGGTCTGTAGCGAATGCATGCGCGGGCCTGGCTAACGGTGGGATGCCCCTGTACCGTTACAAAGCAAGTTTTCAAAACTGCCCAAACGGGCATGCCACACCGTATATCATTCAGTGCACCTTCATATAATCGTTTTGTATTGTACAGGTCAAAATGGCGAATTCGTTCTCACTCCGGTCCCTAGGAGTCAACCTTCTAGGGATGTCATACTTCGTGGAAGGTAAAGCAGTATGTACGGAAGCTCAATACCTCTCTGAGCGAGGGGGTGTTAATTTCACGTACACATCTTGTGATCGGGTGTCCTACGGAGTTCTCAACTCAATGATGGACGCAGATATCCGGCAGAAATTTCCCGAGGTACAATTGCACGATGTAGGGTTGTAATCGATCGTGACTGTGTTGAGGGAATGGAATGGAATATAAGAAAGAAGCAAACGCACCTGATGTATGAAAGTATTTGTATAACTGTTACACGATCAGTCTGGCTCGAGGTTGGCTTCATGCTGGTTTGGTACTTCACAATTTGGGTTCATGTCCAATCATTGCTTATCTGTCTTTGCTAAGGCGACATATGGTCGTCTGTGTGGCATTCTTTTCGCTGTTGAGCTTGATGCAACCTGAGACAGCTTTCAAGGCAGGATACACGTTGAATGTATTTTTTCCAACAAAGGTTCGCGTGCACTACAGAGGCCCACTCTGGCGGTTGTCCTGAACTGGCTAGTGATCATTGTCCTGGCCTGGTTCTCTCTTCTTGGACTTGTGATCTTCGTGCTGCTGCTGACAATAAGTGGAAACGGACCAAAGAAGGCTGCAGCCCTGATGGCACGCCAGGCCTACAGCATCGAGCGCTCTTCTCGCATTTCACAGGTGAGATCAATCCCCTGAAGCTCACTGTCTTTATAGCAGGTAAGTTTATGCCAGACCGGTGCCCTAAATTCCGATCTCAACGTACAGATTGAGAACAAAGAGGAAGAAATTGTGACATATTACCTTCGCATTGGAGCTGTTAGACCGTGGCGTTTTGATCCTTAAGGCTTGCCTAGACTGCACTCCTGGATATAGAGAACACGTTTGTGTTGGAGGTAAATTCGGAGAAGTCAGGAAATTCTACCACACGCCATTTTTTGGCCAAGCACCGGGGCAGGTGTTAGTAGCTACTCTTACACCTTGAAGGACGATTTGTGTTCAGATGAGTTATCTTTGTCATACTGCCATTGAATATCGGCTATACACACGTGCGGCTATGGGAGAAAGGGCTGACGCAGCGCACGTCATAATGCCACAGCCATCTCACCAGGGCTTGTCACCCTGGCAAGACGTGTACACAATATTTCGACTTTTCCCGGGCTGCCAGGCCGACAGGTACTTTTCAGGACGGGCGCCTGTGTACTTTTGTATTTCAGCCACAGCATCGCCGGGTTGTTTTCAGGTCTGCCCGGGTGCCCCGGATAGATTTCTGTCATCCCGGGGATTCTCAACAGAATCGGTAACTCCCTGTTGTTTTCGGACGGAAACCAATTTCACTCGATTTTATAGCCAATGGAGTACTTTATGGCCGGAACCTGTACCAAACAGACTGCACCATACAACGTCAGTAACCACAGCACGCCATAAACGAGGACTGCGTGTGCTGCATTGGTGGTGTCAGCGTTGTGACACTTTACCATAGGCTATTTTAACTTAAATAATATCTCTAACCTGCTCCTATATTAAGGATGCTGAGAACTGAAGATTCCTATCCGTGGATTCAAAAGGGCGGTTCTTCCTTGCCCGGACCTCGACCGGTCGCGTCCTCCGCCCCCAGGTGACCCCAGGTACCATACTACGTTCCGGTGGGGAAGATGCTGTTTCTTGCCAATTTACCTCCGGCAACCCGGCGTGTTGCATAACCCTGGTGGCGACTGGCGCCACGTTGAGGCACCACAA
Organism: Ulvella scutata; assembly: GCA_032359135.1. Taxonomy (NCBI): domain Eukaryota; kingdom Viridiplantae; phylum Chlorophyta; class Ulvophyceae; order Ulvales; family Ulvellaceae; genus Ulvella; species Ulvella scutata. The sequence continues at coordinate 10,763 of JAUMHD010005729.1, forward strand.
GCTTTGTGTCAAAACAAGCACGTAATAACTGAATACGTGCCACGTATACAGTTATCTACGCGACAGGGGCACACAAACGCAATCACTAGGACCGCAACCGCCGGGCAAAGAAATTTGTTTCATGCAACAACACGCTAATCTTGAGCGTCTAATTTTCAGTCAATGTAGGCAGTATCTGAGTTGTGCCCTGGCTCGTGGTCGTGGCATTGTGTTTCGTCACTATTATCGCAGTTTGGCTAAGAGTGCTGGCAAAGACTTTCGTGATGGTGCTGTTGTGCCATTCGAGTGAAGTGGTGGATGTTTTGTGTTAGTTGAATTTGGCTATTTGAGTTCATGCCTATTTACTACCTTTCCGGTTTGTTAAACCATATTTTCAGTCAACGAGAGTACATGTTGTAAAAGCGCGGCAGTTACCCATATCTGGACGTGTATAATAGCTTCCAAGAAATTGCATTTCTTCCAAGAAATATGTTGCAATTCTGTGCTGGTAAGTACGCGTCCATTAATTGAGCTCTTGCGAACTGGAATTCGCAGCCCTGCTCTTACCCTTGATTACCATGGGAGTGTCACTCAATTACATATCTGTGCAGCCCCCGCCTCCAGGCAAGGAAGTGGACATTGGTGCTCATCATATTGTTATGATGTACCTTGAACAGTACATGCATCTCGTTTTCAGCTTCTCCGGGGGTCTCTTCAAGATTTTCAAGGCTGCGTCCCAGTTCAAGAAGATGTTAAACATCAAGGTGTGTATCCAATACTTGGACCTGGAACATGGTTTCTGTTTCATTGTTTATGAAACACACGACACAGCATCTGGTTCCCAGATCCTTTTAAAATTTTGCCACGTCATCGGTGTCAAAGCATCGTTGCCCTGTTGCGAACCGTGCCGTACCCAGCAAGGGAAAGATCATGAAGAGGTACACATCAGTGAAGCATACGCCATCACGCACACGTGGTCAAGCGTGGAAAAAAAAAAACCTGGACCGAGTAGTAGGAAACACAAAATTCATTCTCCGCCACGGTATTGGCATCAACAAAAAACGTAACGTTCATTCAAAATGAAACGGGCTGCCAATCCAGATGCAAAGGTTGAATATTCAGATAATTAACCTAGAGTTCATAGGTACAGGTATCAATCAGAGTTGTGCAGACAAGTTGATCCTCATCCTATGCTGTGCAGCAATTCTGTGAGGAAGCAGCAACTCAACCCTTTCAGGCGTATGGCTGGCAACATGATGACAGATTCAAGCCTGCTGTCGTGGAAAGGGCAGTGGAGAGGCTTTCTGTACCGGTCAATGGACCACGATTCTTGTGGGTTGCAATTCCCCTTAGCCTCTGGCTTTTCGGCATGTTCGTTCAGGTGCGTAACATGAAGATATATCAGCAAACAGCTTCATCACGTTCCCCAAGTAAAATCCGCTTAACTAGCTTGACACGGCGGCGAAGTGATCAGCAAGACGTTGTCTACAAAAACAACACACGCACACACACACACACACACACACACACACACACACACACACACACACACACACACACACACACACAC
>JAUMHD010005740.1:0-12310 GCA_032359135.1 Ulvella scutata
TGAGATACCTGGTGATAGAGTGACAAGACGAGACTACGTCTGTTGTCACCTTCACAGAGCTACTTATAGACGCAGCGAATGCGAGCGCACAAGCAAATTCTACTGACCATTTACCACCCATCTGCACAGAACCCTCTAAACACCATCACCACTCCGGTGTCCTATAAACATGCTAGGCATACGAAGTCAACATCCTGAATAGTGTGAATGTATACAGTGCACAGCCGAAGGTGTGACTGTTCACAAGTATTAGAAAGTATGGACTTGCCCACACGTTATTTCATCAAGTTTTCTGCCGATATGGCATTCCTCTAGTGCTGATTTCCGATAGAGACCCTAGAATAGACAATGAGTTCTTTGCCAAGCTCGCTTCCTACCAAGGTAACTCCCAGAGACTCACGACGGCTCACCGTCCTTAAGGCAATTGCAAAGCGGAAGCAACCAACAAGGAAGTAGTTACCAAGTTGAAGACTTATTGTTCTAGTTACCCAGGTGATTGGGACCTGAACGTTCCAGTGCTAGCTGATGCGTACAATACCACTGTTCATACCGTTCTTGGCGAGACCCCGTTCTTCTGCCTGCACGGTTGCCACCCTAGCTCTGCTTATACCTTGTACTTACCATCTTTAGAAGGCCCAGCCCCAGCTCGCGGAGTGGCCACAGAGGTTCATAGATTCAGAAGAGATCGTGCTCTTGCCCTTCAGAAAGCCCACTGCCGATTGCAAGTAGATGCGCAGCGTCGTCGAGCTGCTGCTATGCCACCCCAGCGTAGATTGCCCATGTTCAAAGTAGGAGACCATGTTTCCATTTCCGTAGTTGATCTTCCCAAAGATGAGTTTGATTCCAAGTTCTTCCAGCGTTTTGTATTGTAGGACCCTTTAGCATTGCTTCAGTGCCACATCCATATGTGTATTCAATAGATTTTGGGACCAAATTCCCACACGTTCATCCCCGTGTGAACGCTGACTTACTTAGACACCTCCAGTCCTAGACATGGAACTTCTAGGCCACGTTCCAGCTGCTTGAGACAACAGGTGATTGTATCATTAAAACATTTATGTTGGCGTGTTCAGCGCCGCAGATGGTGCCGTATAGGCTTACAAGGCCTCGGCGCTAGTTGCGCTGACAAGAGCTTGAAATGATCGGTTCACAGACCGCACGTGAAGCGGAAAACTCCCATCAGTAATTTAATGATACTGTTTAGATGTCTTGTGCAAAGGCTCGGGTGCGATGGTGACAGACAGGCTCCAGCGGCACAGCTCGATTTTGTGAAATGTCTACAGGTACCAGTTGAGCCCTCATCTAAGAAAAGTGTGCTGTATTGTGAGCCTATGCTGAACTTCTTCATCCCGCATCCCCCAGAGATTCTGTACGAAACTTTTCTACACGATGCGACGTTCCACCCATCCTGATCTTAATGCTCATTTTGTCGGAGCCTTGGATAGATCTCGTGGTTAGATCAGCTGCTCAGTTGTGGTACACGCGACACATGACCGATTGATGTGAAAAGTATGGAAGGGTGTGATAGTCAAAAGCGCAGGGCCGAAATTCACAGGGGCCAGCTGATCGGCAGTGCACTGCACGTGCGATCATTACGGCTGTACGAGGAATTCCATCGCGAAGCGAACGCCAAGAGCCCGCCATCCAAGCTTCTGGAAATTGTAGGCCGTTGCAAGTCCATAGTCGGTAGCGTTTTGATCAGCGGATCACAACACGAGACCACCCGTGTGTTGGGAGCTCTGAGAAAGAAGGGAACCGCACATCTTGTCCTGAATCAGGCCAAACGAGCTCTTAGTGCCGCGGAACAGATTATTAGACTTCGGATCGACTGGCCGTTTGGCTACCTTTTGAAAGCTGATGCGTGCTTAAGCCTTGGCCACTTCGCAGCTGCAGCCCACCTCTATGATGTTACGCAGCAGCTGATGCCAGCGCAGGATCCCACTGATGACTTTGGTCGCACTGAAATTGCTGACCAGCGATGCTACCTTTCTGAACTTATGGCCAGCATGTCTCGCATGACGGTCACTCCAGCACATGAGTCTGAAATTACAGCTGTTTCTTGCTGGCCATCGTCAGTATCCGCCCCTGCTCCGCAACATGTACATCAAACTTGCACCTCAGCACGTGCATTGCAGGATTCGGTTTCCTGCGCCGTTAACGACGCTCTTGAAGCCATGTCTCATGGCAGTTCCTATGTGAACTTTCCTGCAGCGATGTGGCCCCCGCATGCAATGCAACCTTCTCATGACCGTGAATCAGAGCCAACGCTGGATCATGTGCTGGCGCATAGAATGCAGAGGACATTAGAACTTGATCCAGGACGCGGCGCGGAGTGTATGTCTGCTCGTGAGACAGATGCAGATGCATCTGTGACATGTACACATGCTGAAGGCCCCGCGCTTCGGACTGCAAGTTCTGACTTCGCACTACGATTGCAACCCCAGTTTGTCACTGCCCCTGCATGTGTAGTGTCCTCTACTGACACTCCGACTGAGCATCACTATTCAAATCTTGAGCATGCGCTGCGTCCACATCTGCCAGGAACTTGGCAAAACATATCTAGTGCAGCTGGGGCGGCACCGGATATGACAACAGCAACGTCCGTGTCGTCAGAAGGAGCATCTACTGGATGCCCTCCAATATCCAACCTTTTCCGCAGTGCTATACAGCACTTTGTAGCAACTGGTGATTTGCAGGGACGGTTGCGACTATGGAATGTAGCGCGGCTTGAATGTACTGCTGATGTGTGTGGTCATACATCAGGCATTACATGCATCGCCTTTGCAGAATGGTTACGCAAAGGATGCGCATTGTTACTAGCTAGTGCAGATGCAGAAGGCACCGTGATCATATCTGTTTTTGATCTGACAGGCGTGCTAATTGAGAGCCAAGCTCTGCAGGCTCTTCATGAGAATCGAGTTGTTGCGATGCACTTCTATGCAGAAGGACACAAATTGATTTCCAGCTCAATTGACACGACAATCCGGTTGTGGAACGTAGCAACCGGGCGCTGCATTGGCTGCCTGGGTGGACAGAAGCTCCCCATCACAGGCATGGACTGTACCTACATTATGAATGCAGTCGCTGCAGCAACATGCAGTGTGCATGGAAGGTGGCACCTGTGGGACTTGAAAAACCATCGCTACTTCAGCACTGGCATGAAGCCAGGGGCTGCAAGCCTTGTTCGCTTTTCTCCCAGCATCAATGGCTTTGGCCATCCTCACCCAGTACTTGTGACAGCTCACTGGGCCATGAGAGAAGCTAGTTTGCATGTCTGGGATGTTTTTGATCCAGCTGCAGATACCCCGGAGTGCAGAATACTGGAACCATGGCACTCATTCCACAATGTTGCTCGTGGTCAGGTGCAAGATGTTGCCTTCGCTGTCAATGTTCACAGCAGAACTCTCATGGCAGTGGTGGCTCTGGATGGCTCTATCATCATCTATGACTTGTTGGCACGCTCAGTGCAGACCCACATGACGGATGGGCACAGTCTGCCACATGGTGTGATGCTTCTTTTCCATTATTCTCTTTGTATTTGGGACAGTATGCAATGCAACCACTGATGTTGCTGTGCTTGACAGTGTCTACTGTACTTCTCTCGTTCTTTCCTAATGGCACGCGTTTAGGGAATGTGCCTCAAGCGCTCATGCAATCTCAGCCTGCATCATGTTGTACTTGCATATGATCTGTGGGGAGCATGGCTGTCAAATGTTGCCTCTCGATTAAATCTAAACAACAGGGCGCTCGGTAGGATTCAGTGCTCCATGTGCCCTTTGGGAACTAGCAGAACACGAGAAGGCAAGAACCTCTATGTCTTCCTATTCGAGGAGACAGCAAAGCCTCCAAGGAATTTTTTATTCACTTCCGTTGCTCCACAACATCACGAAAGTCTATTCCGTCAGCTTTACTCCTGTCCCAACTCACATACAGTTGACAGAACACAATTATGGCAAGTGACTCATGCACTAGTTTATCTCGCCTGTGTCTAGCGTGCATGCGACGCGACGAAGCACATCTTGATGTACTTTAGATCATTTATGCTGGATTCGATTTGGCTGCTATGGGTGGATCGGTCTCTGGCAGGCTGGTATTCTGGTGGCATTTTTTAGTCGCCGTCCGAACCGTTTACTGTAATGTCTGCGATATGTAACAGCTCGAATACACATCACTTGTCAATCATACGCCTGTTGTGGTGCTCGTTACGCGTTTCCCTGCACGTTTCAGCCAGTCGAGCAAGGCAGGCCTCAGCCTGGAGGTTGTCATCAAGCAAAGGTGGTATACACCTCAATACCTCTCGAAACCTACTAAGTACACGATAAAGATGCTGTGAGTGGACAACAAGCGTGCACGGTAACTTTCGAATGGTGCGAGACACTTCTGATACGTGTATTGACGATACTGAGCATCTTTAGCAACCAGAACAACACCAGAATGTACAAGGCTTCGCGCGCTTCCGCTACTCAGCCTCTTAGTGTGCAAAGAAAAGCTTCCGCTTTTCTTTGCACGTTGATTCTGCATAGTGTGCGTTTGTCCAGGTTGCGAATGAAATGTTCGCTATAGATCTACAGACAGAAATCCAACAGACCATTGCTCGCAGTTATCAGACACTACGACCTGCATAGTGTGAGAAAGATTTTCCAGCTTGTGAACACTTCATGTACTTGATTAATTAGATCATTTTCCTTTCTTCCATTCTGTTCACATGAAACTGGGTTGCGCTTTCGCGGATGTGCACGTTCGCACGACAGCAGCATGTCGTCGAGAACACACTTCGAGACATAACAGTCCTCTAAGTTTCGACAATATGAGCTATTTCCCAGGCGCTCGCGTGGAATGGTGGGGTGCGCTAGGAGCCTATCCGTCGACAAAGTGCCAATCTGGCGATCCAAAAGTGCCACGTACATGCAGCAGTGAACTAATAGTAGCCTGCGAACGACACGAAACAGTATACCATGTACATACTGATGTTACAGCGGCGGTAGGAGGGCGATCTGTGAACTACTGGAGGTTTCGGCATCCGTGCCACACATCAAGGTCACACCACCACATCCGTCAGGCATAACGACCCGGTATCCTCAGCACCAAGCCGAATCACTTCACTTTGATGGTATATGCTAAAGTTTGTAATTAGCGGGCGTGGAGTGACGGGGAACTAGGGATGGCCACTTCCCGATGCCGAGTTCCTCGCCCGAGGTCGAGGTGAATGGTCTCGCCCTATTTATTGGGCCGAGCCCGAGGTGACATTCCGGGACACCTCGTTCGGACCCGAGGTCCCGTTAAGTCGTGCGCGGTCAAAACCCAAGAATATCCATATTTTCACGATAATTGAGTTCAAAAGGGCCGATACAGGGCATTTTTCTAGGTCAGGCTGTGCTTCATATGCACCAACAGGGCGGACTCCAGTATACACAAGGAACTGACATTTAAGGGCAACCCTCGGGGTTTCAAACTTTGTTTTTAAACAGCCATGTTCGTGTACCCTGGAAAGGTTCACGCGCTTGCTTGGGTCGCAAAAGTTTGCCATTTGTGCCTACTTTACTTTGGTTTGGTTCCCGATAGCTGTATTTTGGTCTCAGTCGCGTTCTGCTCGCGACCAAACGCACTGGTGGTGGATGCACAGAATCCACTGCCCGAGCACGTTCGTGCACTTATCGCTCCACTTATCCGCATATAATCTTACGTTAAATAGCGTTTGCATTTGGACTGCTGTTACTTTCTGTCAATCCTCGTGTTTACGAGTCGAGTGATGGACTACACAGCCAGCCGTAAACAGTAACCGCCGTCAGATGGACGTCTAACAGTGTCGGAAGCTCACTCATAAGCACTATGAAGTTATGGAAGCCCGTACTGGTGTGATCGTAGCACGAGACAAGGCTCCTAGCGTGGTGAGATTGGATAGGCTGCATGCCAATGGCTCCCCTTTCGGGCAATATCACACACGTAAAACCGCCCTTAACAACTTCATGTTACGATATGATCGTGTCTGTAATCCATCCCGCTGCCGAATGACTTATTGAAAGCAACACCGCACGGTCTTGTATCACTATGGCAGCTGTTGAAGAATTTTGCCTGCGGCCAGACCGCGCATCACACCATCCCACACTCCAGACCGGGAGAAATGCAAAGCAAGAACACGTGTGAGGCGATTAGAAGTGACTACAATGTATTTGAGCACCTACGGGTCACGAATTTTGCTGTTTAGTGCAGGGGCTGCGTCAGCACTCGAGATAACGAAACCCCGAGGGTTGCCCTTAATCTGGCTGCGTCTTGGCTGCGTGACTTGTTTACTTCAGCCATGAAAAGTTCAATATAATGCTTGAACTGAATTATGAGAGCTCAATAATTCTGAGAGCTCTACCTCTGATGCATGGTCCAAGCGCATGGTCCAAGCGCAAAGCAGATGTAGATCTTGATGAGTGTTTCGTGCGTGCGGAAAAGAAAAGAACTAAGGGCCAGAAGGAGTACTGGGATCACGTTAGAACTGTTAAGGACGAAGTCAAGCAAAAGGTCTTGTATCAGTGCAAGCATTGCGGAAAGAATTTGTCCATTCAGAACCTATACGACTCTGTCGCATCCCATGTCGTAATGAACGCTGCTGGAGCTACGTGCAAGACACAGGAGCCGAAGCAGAAAGCACTGCAGGCTGTAAAAGCGCTCGCAGCAGTGTGGCGTGCTCCATACTCACACACACAGCAACCTTCCCTGTTTATGTTTCTATTGACGCCTGGAACGTTCAACACGTGTTTAAATGTATAAGCTTTCCTGCTGTTCTGCACCCTTCACAACGTATTCAAGGATCACCCTAGGCTCCATTCGAGGTCGTATCGGGTGGTTCCGAGGCCACCTCGGGTCCAATCCGATACCTCAACCTCGGCCCGAAACGAGGTCACAAATAACCTCGGGTTGTGGCCAAGCCTACAGGGAACCGCAGAAACGGCAAAACGGTGGGAGTAATCTCATATATTCATAGATCAAAATCGTACAACACCAGAATGTATCATAATCTGTCTGCAGTATACTATGTGTCAATCTGTAACCTCTCAGTCTCAAATGGCCTAGTCTCACCTCTCCTGCTCTTTTTAGCACGCTCCTGGTCCGCCTCCCGCAGGCTCTCATACAGCCCCTGCCTGCCTATCCTGGTCAAAATGAACAGCCTAATGCATAACGGTTTTATGGACAAGTGACTCTCGTCTGTGACACCACCACCAGGTGTCGACGCCAAGATGCATTTGGCTGGGCGGTTGCATGCTTCGAGGTTCCTGCTGGAAACTTGAGCTAGGATAAAGCCTCTGGCATGCAGCGATGTTGCCTGCTGGAGCAGATTTTGCACAGCCATATGGTCATAGAGGCGCCATTTTGATACCAGGATGGCAGCCTCCTTGTCTGACACAAGAGTCGTCGTCACAGTGCTCAATGTCGCCTTGAATCTCTCTGTTGTGCTTCAAGTTCACGAGGTCGGCAGCGGGGTCATTGATCTACTTGATCAGGGCATTATTAGCCGCAATGGTGTCTTTCAGACTCTGTACAACTACCCTTCCTACTGTGTTTTGCCTTGTCAGCTCTCGTAGTGGCTCAGCCAGCCTTTCATGCTCCCACCACACCTTGCCACCCCCACGCATTACTTTTCCACACTGCGTACTTTAGTACCCCTCCATACGGCGCGTGCAAGACTCCCCTAGAACATCATGGATGTGCCCGAACAGATCAAAAGCCACCGTGGATGAGCGTTTCTTTTGATGATACTGTTTCAGGTACACCTCCCGTTCCTGATCAGTTCGCATACCCCCATCTTCTTTCAGATAGGAGCGCAGTGCGTCAGCTGTATGACCCACGTGACTTTCTGTCATGTTAAGCTGCATGTGCAACGGCGCCATGAACCGCTTGTGCATTGGTATGACATCCTGCATGGTGGATTCACACCCATTTCCTGTGACCAGTATTGACCCAAAGGCAAGAATGAATGAATGCTACAACAGTAATGCAACAGATCGCACTCTCGAACATAATTTCAAATGCAACGTAGGGCACCAGAAGCAGTGTGGAGTGTGAGTGGCCCCCACAAATGCACTCTGCAAAAGTTGTGATTTGTTTAGGTTGCATGCTGTTCATATCGAAATCTTCCTTTGGCTTGTAAAGTACCGGAACTTCGTGTATCTTCCTGCCTACAGGTGGCCAGGTTTTGTCTGGTGGCAGGAGCACTTCAATCTGTTGTAGTGGACTGGAAAGCATCCCCATGTTAGGAATGTCCAGTGTACCCGTATCGAAGCATAATTTGTGCAAGTAGTGAACTTGGGCAACTTGCGTCTCCCATTCCTGAGTTGCAATATCGTACAGCTGCTGGGATGCAGTGAGCATATCCTCAGCCACCGTTATCTGGTGCTCACCATCACTTTGCTCTGTAGGGTCCGCTGAAAACATAGGGTGGGCAATCACCCTTGGTATGGCATCGGTAGAGGTTGCAAGTCCTCATCCTGTGCCGTAGGATGCAGTGTAGGACCGAAGCGATTCCCTTTGAAAGTAGGCTGGGTGTAGGAACAGCAAAAAGCTCGCTATAGATCCTTAAGAGACCCTTCAAAGCACTTGGAGACCCTTTGAAGCACTTGCTGGGAGTTCTATATTGCTGGCAACGGTTTCGAGATGTACACTGGTCACCTTTAAGGCCCAAAAAGGCTTAGTATTGCCTCAGAACGTGTCTCACTATGAAGGCAAGTGCATCGAGGATTCTATGAAAAGAACAGTACATGTATGCGCGCCAAATAGACAGCACGGTCACACTGTATCAATCTGTATAGGAATCACAAATACTCAATCAAGAGCTTCAGGCATACGTGATCTTCACGAATAGCTGAAAGTATCTAATCTTGCGGTAGCTCTTTTCTGAATTCAGGTCGCCATACCGCGCTGTATCTTCCCTCAGAGTTAGGTTGTTTTCGTTATAGCTTGCTTCGCGTTCTTGTATGTCTGCTTGAGGACTTGCCTCTTGATCCAGTCTGCTGTGGGAGGCCGCAAGGGAGGGGCAAAAGTGCCATTCTCCTTGTCATCACCCCCCTCCTCGCCTTCAGGGGTCTCAGGAGCCGCCGGTTCAGGAGGTGTTTGCTGGCCCAACGCACTGCGAGTGCGAGGGCACTGCTGCGCAACTTTTGTAGTTTCTGCTGGAGCCGTTTGAATGACATTCTTTTAAAGTATATTCAAACAAACTCAAACATCCAAAGATAACACCCCGGGTGTTGCAATGGACGCACCACGGGTGACGGGCCTTGTTGCAGGCCTCGGAAGTGCTACAATGCGCGCACTCCTCCGATTCATTTGCTTCGCTTCCCTTCCAGTATCAGGAGCAAGCAATGCAGGCATTGCATATGCATCTTCCTCTTGAAGCAGGGTATCGTCATGCTGCTTGGCTCCTTCCTCTCTGGAGGCTTCACGAACGGTAATGTTCCCCCATTTTGTTGTTTCAGCTTCTCTATCGCTACCAGAAGCAGCCCATTCTGCTCCTGCAGGTCTCCAAGCTGCATCTCGAAGGCTTCCTTCTGCCTCTTGTTTGCGCTCTTGATGATACTAACCTGGCCCGATTTCAATCTTTTTTCGTGTACACACTTGATATTCTTACACTCTGAACTTGCCATGACTGGAAGCGCCTGCTAGTACGTATTGTAGCAAGAATTGGTATCTCGTACACGCCCGTATACCGGACGGGGGTCGATTCCGAGCTCTTTGGCGAACACAGAGCCGTGCACGCCATATGCGAAGGAAAGATAAATACTCTGAGGAAGTGTATGGGCAAAGTCATGCTGCGAAAGCTAGTGTGTTGTTGTCCAGGTCGATGAAACATGGTGATTCTCGAGAATGGGGAGAATCCGAAAATGCCTGACACCGGACACGAACTTTACAGTCACATTTCACGCGCACGCCCGGCCTGCATTGACCTTGTTCATGCACAGACTGATCTCGTATATATTTGCCACTGTATGTGCCATCGGTCCCTGCGATAGAGCTGCGGTTGTTTTACAGTTGGCCAACGATCGCACAACGTGCAACAGAGCAACGACTACGTGCTAGCCGCAGCTCATCTACAAGTTTTTGCGATAGAAGGCTTAGCATAGAGATAAAAGAAGTACTCAGGGCTAGAGCTGTACGTGGGCTACCTCCTGGGATCAGTGTCGCCCCAGCTTGGACCAGATAATTGATGACCACGGCCGCCATGGTGCTTGCTACAACGGCACTGCTCCAATTTTTGTATCATTGTTGTATTAGTGTGCCGACGTGCGCAACTGGCTGCTTCTGTATCGCGCAGTGGAATGAGTATCTGCGGATGTTACCATGCACCACCACATCTTCAAGCCACACGTGGCGGATCCATGCACCACTCACCTTCCCCCTCGCCGCATCCAAAGATATTTTACACATCTTGAATTCCACGCCATTTTCTGCCTGTCCCAACGCTTGTGTTTGTGCACATGTGGATTTATCTCCGATGTCCGTTTTCAGGGCCCATCCGGTATACGGGCTTGTACGAGATACTGGTACTGTTAACTGGAGAAGAATTCGAACGGTTCGGGCATGATACGGCCTCCCCAGATCCCACCGAAGCTCACAAGACAACATGCATATTATTGTATTCACCCATAGTGATGCTAGCATCTCAATGAAAGGTTATACGCGTGGTGGCAGGTCGAGTACTGATCTGGCGCACTCGCTCTGACCGCAGCGCTACAGCGCACAAATGCATACTGACATGCATACAATACATCAAGCAGGTACAGATGTGATCTTTGAGTGTGTCGGTATCATGATCGCGCCAGAATGGCAATGTTCGTTGCGCCAGATCCACTGTCACAAACAGTGTTGCTCGTGCCATTTGTGAACGCAAAATCAAATGCAGCATAAGTGATCATATTGAACTTGAGTCGAGATTTCGGCTGCGTAACAACCCAGCAGCTGAACATGGAGTAGATGCAGCCCGGTGCATCAGAAGGCTGATGTTCGTATGGGGTGACCATGTAGTACTACGCCCCAATCCAAAAAACAGCATGGCACCAGAATAGCACTTCCTCTAGTCTATGCCGCAAATCATGCCAGTGCACCAAATCGCATTTACGAACTATTTTTAAATATACGTAGGGTGGGGATTTGCTGTTGGATACGTGTGTTGTTGGGGGGGTCATGCTACATGTTGTACATGGCAAGTTGGCGACATAGCCCCACTTGGCGGCATAGCCCCACAACGCATGAAACTTGCTATGAACGATCCTTTATTGTTGTTTGAGCGTTTATGATGCTTTGGTGTCTGTGCGTGTGCCTGGAAGACTGCAACAGGCATGATGACCATCAAACGTCCAGCCTCTCGGTGTTGTGCGGAATCACCTCGAGGGGAAGCACAGTCGCCCCGCGCAGCCAAGGAACCGTATATACTTCACTATATGGTACTTACGTCGGAGCGCGTGAGATATGGGCGAGTCCTCCTCAGCTGATGAACAAACAGGGATAGTATGCTCGCAGCCCTGATATTCGCATATATGTAAATATGCGTGATTTTGAGCCGCAGTCTAGATCAGTATGCGTGATGCAGAGGGCAGCCAACAGCTGAATCACCCACACGAAGCGAGGCGATAATTTCACCCGTACAACGACCAACGATACCAGGATAGTTAAGTAGTGAAGCTAGATGCTCGTTTGATGAATTTCCTCCAGTGGTCACCATACCACGACAGCTCAGTGGCTTCAAGCACTTCTCCAGTGATGCGAGCAGAACATCCACCGTACGTCGACAACATACATGTAGAGCATCTATTTATCAATTTTTGACGTTCGCAGACGCGGGAATCGCGACATTCGCATCGGAGGCCAAAAGTTTGTGTGGGAATTGGCCAATTGGGGCGTAGCACGTAGTATCTCATATTGTAGTACGTAGCATCTCATATTGCTGATGGATACACCAACGGTATTGTATCGCGCACCCTCAGTGCACATCATTGCTAGATTCATCCATAGTATGCTGTTGTGACAACTCTGTGCACAACATTGGACAGCCGTATTTCCTTTCACTGCCTCAGTTCAGTTTGAAATTGTCCTCATTCGCTGAGCACGGCATGTAACAAGTTTTCGTCTGTGCTTGGAGCAAACAGAATCCAGAAAACTAGTGCACCTCACTAGCACATACCCTTGTTGGGTATGTTGTATGTGCTCTGGAGCCACAGGTTTCGGTATTGCAACTGGACATCAAGTACAGCTCATTTACAAACCGGAAAGGTAGTAAATAGGCATGAACCCAAATATCCAAAATCAACTAACACAAAACATCCACCACTTC
>JAUMHD010005751.1:0-12301 GCA_032359135.1 Ulvella scutata
GTGTGTGTGTGTGTGTGTGTGTGTGTGTGTGTGTGTGTGTGTGTGTGTGTGTGTGTGTGTGTGTGTGTGTGAATGTTGATAAGTCGGGGCCCAGACGACTTTCTGGTGGCAGTAGTGATGTTGGCAGAGTGATGGTCTAACAGTTTCTTGGTCTAACAGTTATTGGTTGTTGATATGGGCACGTTTGATTACGTTGTTGGACGTTGGAGGCATTGGTCATCGATGTACTCTGTATAATACACAAGACTTTGCGCGTTCTGAAAGCAGCCAACACCGCAAGCACCGTAACACCGCACACACCTCCATGGCCTCCTCCAGGAGCTCCTGTCGTTGCAACTGCAAGGATGTGTTGTCAGTTTCCCGCGATGTGTTTACGATGTGTTTACGATGTGTTTACGACGTGTTCACAAACAAACAAGCAATCATTCAGTTACAGCTGTGGGTCAACGCTCCCCTCCTGTCCAGCAGCGCCTCTCAATCAGCACAAGAGCTCACTGACCCCATGCATGCATTAACTTGTGTCAGGTGCGCATATGCATGCTTCCGCATGCACTCTTTCGCATGTAATTTTCTCTACGCAAACAAAAAAGTCACCAAAGCCAAATAATTCCACTCAAACAAACCATGACGTGCATGCATGCAGCGACAGCAACGTTTTCAGCGTGTATGTACACTCCCGGTGTGAGCCTCCACATAACGATCCCACTGGCATCTACAGAAAGGCCTCAACCTATCAGCTGGGTAATAATTGTGGCGGTGGCGTGCAATCGCTGCAGCACGCCACCGCAACAGGCCGCGGTGTATCTGGTCTACGCAACGCTGCAGTTTCAGTTAAGCAGCCAGTTAAGCAGTCGCAGTGGCAGCAGCCTGCTCGGGGGCGCCACCGTTGGCAGCCTCCCCTTGAGCCGCACCGACACCTGCAACACATATGCACACACATCTTTCAACATCACCAGCATCACATATCTTTGAATAACAACATCACCAGCAACCCATATCTTTGAATACCAACATCACCAGCAACACATATCTTTGAGCAGCTCTGTGAAAAATATCTGTTGCCGCTCTCTTTGGGCTGCAAACCCAGATCAGGCGCACCAAGGAGCAGTTCAGGGCGAGGCAGCATGAACACCTCACATTGCGGTAAAATGGCTGTAAAATAGCCCATTTTACAGCCAAATCGATGTAGTTGATATCCATTTTACCGTCACGAGGTGTCATCCGGCCTCCCCCTCATGGGTGCGGCAAGCGCTCGTGTGTGGGTTTGCGCATGCATGTGCGGCATGCGTGCGTGTGTAGGATTTATGTAGCCAAGCCTATCCGGTATATCTATACCAGATAGTAGAACCTCGACGGTAGAACATCATATGTGTGAACACATGCATGTGTGGTGCACACGAAGCGACTCTAAGCAGCGGCAACAACCGAGGCACACCTGATGAGGGCGCAGCCTCGCCTGCGGGGGTGATGCGGATCATGAGGTCACCAGCTGCAAGTGTGTCGCCCTTGATGATAGCGACGTGGGACACCACGCCGTCACAGGGGCTGCCCACCGACGTCTCCATCTTCATCGCCGTCATCACCGCCACCTCCTGGCCTGCCGCAACCGCCTCGCCCGGCTTCACGCCCACCTGTAGCCACCACACAACAGTCACACGACGTCATTTGTGATGCACTACGCCTCATAACGTCGTTTCCACCTGTAGCCACTAAACAATATTCCCGCCAAAACTTCTGTCACTGAATAAATTTGTTAGAAATCAAGGATCCGAAACAGGGTTCACATACAGGGGAGGTAGGGGGTGGGATCAAGGCCACTTTGAGCCGAAAATTAACAGGGTTAAGTTATCCACCGAAGGTGCGAAGCTGTGGGGGTGAACCCGGCACTGAGAGGGGTAGGGGGGGGGGGGGGGGGGCAGGTGGGGGGTGCGCACGTCAAGAACGTCTCCACCCATGGGGGCTCCGACCTCGCCCACCGCGTTGGCGTCCGCCTTCTCGCGTGCGCTGCGCTTGGCGTTGGAGGAGGCCTGCTCGCTGCGGTCCTCCACCTCCACGACCCTTGGAACTCCGAAAGTCTCGAAGAAGACCTCCCGCTTGCCGCTCTCCTGCACGCCCACCGCGCCTCGGTTGGCATTGCTGTCATTGCGGCGAAACTGGTCAGGTTGGTGTGCACGCCCGCACAACTTCTCGCCTAGTCTAGTCTAGGCTTCTGAGGAGGTGAACTTGTTTTGTGGGCATGTTGTGCCCTCTGGACACAGCGTGCCAGCGCTGGCCAGGCACAGCGGGAATGCTGCGCACAATGTGGGTACAAGGCATGCTGTGGGTACAAAGAATGCTGTGTCTACAGGGTACAACGTGCCCACATGGCATGCTGCGCCAAGGCAGCACAGCACGCATCTCACGGCGAGCAACCAGTTGATCATGGTAGTAACTAGCAAACAGTAGGAACTGCATTACAGAAAAAAACAAAACCCCACATGTGCGACCCCACATGTGCGACACTAAGCCGCAGACCCTGCCGCTACGCCACATACACGTGCGCCGCTAAGCCGCAGACCCCACATGTGCGCCGGTGAGCAAGGTGGCCCTGGGGGCCAAAAAAATCGGTTTTTTTAAACCGGGTTTCAGATAACATGCATGCGCAAGTACGGCAGCAGTACGGCATCCTGACCTGCAGCTCGCCCTTTGCCTTATACTTGATGGTGACATCCCGGCCGGGGGCCAGGCTGGCGGTGATCTCCTCGTCCTCCTTCAGTGGAGACAAGAATGCGCGCGTAGACAGGCGAGCCACCTTGTCTCCAAACTTGTATCGGAAGTCTTGCCAGTCCTTGAACACCTGAGCACCAATAAAACAGTTCCGACGACTTCATTCGGCCTTGGCTCAAATTAATAATACGCTTTGATACATCTAATTAGCAATGTTCTGATTGGTGATGCGGCATTGAATTATTTCTCTTTGAGTTTGTGCTGCCGGATCGAAGATAGGCGCCTCTTTGAGTTAGTTCCAGTAAGCGTACTGATGTGCACACTTCTGATGCGCGCACACTGCATGGCACTTCTTCGAACTACACACGATGTCGCTGATGCAGACTCTTAAAGCATAGACCTCACACTCTCGCACAGAAGAAGAGAAAGATGTGAGAGGGAGGCAGAGGTGTACAGAGCATCAGGGGCTGTAGAACTTGTTCCACTAGAACTTTCCTTAGAAGCTTAGTGCTTCCCTCTACAAACCGAAAGGTAGTGAATAGGCATGAACCCAAATAGCCAAAAGCAACCAACACAAAACATCCACCACTTCACTCGAATGGCACAACAGCACCATCAAGAAAGTCTTTCCCAGCACGTTCCTTAGTAGCTTAGTAACTTGTGACAATTCCGAGAATATGGGCCGGATTCTTTGCATACAGAGGTGGCAACAGGGCTGAGTGAGCAGAAGAGCACCTGAGGGTACATGGCGCTGGACAGCACGTCCTTGTGGGTGATGTGGTCGCCATGCTGGTCCTGCATAGCAGCTGCACGTGTCTGCACGCATTTTTCCTTGCCTGCATTCTGCGAAACAGGCGGGTTCCAATTAGAAGGCCCAGGGAGACTGCCAGCGCACCGTGGCTAAAGCCACAATTTTTCAGAAATGCCGGGATTCGAACTGGTGACCATGCATGCATGCTTGTGAGGGGCCCCTAGAGGTTGGAATAGTTCTGTTTTAGGACAGCCACGCCAGCCCACATGCATGCATGCACTGGGAGGGTGCCTGCGGGCTGATTGGTCACTGGCTCAGTGCCTGAAACAAGCTTGCAACTGATGAAAAGTGGTGCAATAACGAACCTGGTTCATTCAAACTTGTGGACAATGCGACCAGAACCATTGACATTGATGCCAAGCAACTCCATATAATAGAACAAGACTGTCAAGGCTGAGAAAACAATCAGACTGGTTAATCTGAGCCTCTCGGCAATGCACATCTGGCGAGACCGGACCCCTCAGCAACACAGACCGAACCAGCAGGGCCAAATGCGTTGCTATCTTAGAATCTTAGCTAACTCAAATGTCTAGTTGTTGAGTTGACATATTCACAACATGTTGTAGAATTACTGTGAGAAGTGACCACATGGTACTGTAGCTCCATTCAAAGTTGTAGTTAGTAAGTTCAAACTTATGAGTTCGTTCAAAGTCATGAAGTGTAGCTTCATTCAAAGTCACTCAACAGAACAACGGTAGGTAGGCAGGTAGCCAGGCAGGTAGGTAGGCGCACGCGCAGGCGAGACTCCAGAGCCCAGAGGTTGAGCGGCCGCATGCTCGCCCCGGGGCGACCCTCGATCGGCTTTGCGTCCTTCAAAATGCGGCTCCTCAGTGGCTCCGGGAAACCTCCTGGGGGGTGCCCAAGGTATCCCTGCACGCATGCATGCATCATCGTATGTCATCATACCTTGACCTCGCCTTTGATGTAGGCGAGCGCAGGCCTGCTGAGGATCAGCGATCACCAGTGTCGCTTCATTTTTTTGGTCACATACCTTAAACACAGTCCCAAATATTCAGGATTGTTCTCAATCAATCTATCTACTCATCAATCTATCTACTCAGTAACTAAGCGACACTGGTGATCAGTGCTGAGGACAGGTGAGGACACATGCATGCATGAGGCGAGGTGAGGCGGCAGACCTGCATGAACTCGATGACAGAAGTGGGGAAGGAGAGCTCTTCAGCGCGCTGCACAAGAGAGAACTCGTCGAGGTCGTTGGCCACCATGAAGTTGGCGAGGTCCCCGACCACCTTGCTGGAGGGCGTGACCTTGACGATGTTGCCCAGGGCGCGGTTGGCCGCCGCGTACGCCTCCTTCACTTGGTCCCATTGCTCTGCCAGCCCTGCGTACAGAGATACAATGAGTTGTGTGAACTGATTGTATTTCAATACGATGAGTTGTGAGAAATACAATGAGTTGTGTGAATGCCATAAATGCTTGTGATGCATTTATGGCATGCACTGCAGGTGTTGCAGGGGGTGATGGGCGTTGCAGGTGGAGCAAGCACAGTGAAGCATGCGGAGAACAGGATGGTTTGTGTTAGCTGTAAGTGAGTTGAATTGATTGTTGTGGCACTGGCACCGCAGGGGGGAGAGTTGCAGACATGCCTCTAGAAAAGAAGAGAGAGAGTTGCAGACACACATGCATCACATGGCAAATCAGGAGGTTGTTCACTCAACAAGACATTCGCAACGGCGATAGAGCTAGAGAACAACTAATACATGGAGTGTGTAAAGTTACAGGCATAACTCCATAGAATGGCTCATGTACCAGCAAATCATCGCATGCCAACTTAGCTCGATATCGCACAAACGACAGAGCACATGCCACGCACACATGGAGCAACCGGCAATAAACCCCCTACGGTTGCGCGGTTGGGGCAACTGTATGGGACGCACCACGAGAGAGACGCGACCACGAGTCAGACGCGAGCGAACATGTAAAAGACAGATGACATGCATGTAGTAATGCCGCGACGTTTCAATCTTGACGGTGCGCGTACACTGCGACGCTCGATTCTCTGGGTGGGGCGTGGGGGGAGGGGATGAAAGAAGCCAGGAAACCTAACCATGACAAATTAGGGTTGTGCCGGCATCGTGTCACTGGAGAGGGTTGTCACGAGTGGGAGGAGCGCGCACCAAGAGAGAGGGACTGGAACTTGAGGTTCGTGTACTGCCCCCCAGGCATCTCGTGGTAGTACACGTCGCTGCTGGAGGCGCGCAGGCTGCTCTCGAAGGGCGCGTACAGCTCCCGTGTCTGTTCCCAGAACACGCTCATGCGTGACACGTCGTTCAGGTTGAGGCCGGTGTCCAGCTCGGTGCCCTGAGTGGCCGCCACCACCGCCCCCAGAGACCCCTGTAGCCACATCTCCGGAGTCTCTCTCACCGGGACTTTGCGAGGTCCTTGACATTGTGCGGTTTTTAGACATACATTTCACTACTTTTACGGTTTGTAACACTGTTACGGTTTGTAAAAAGACGTACATTTCACAGCACATGTTGGTGTAACCAAGGTCGCTGACCACTGAGACATGTAGCGCTGCATGACTCAGTGGTCAGCGACCTTGGTTACATCAACAGCACATGATCTCCGCGAAGTCTACAACATGACTGGTGAGTGATGCCATGGTGCATGACACATGGAGCGCGCGATCGTTCACTATGCATACAGTGCGAACGGTCAGCCATGCAGGCACGCTATGCGCCACGGAATGCCCGAAATGCAGCTTTGCATGGCTTAGGGCCACGGACGACACGAGGCACCCGCAGCCGCCCTGCTTGAAAACTGGCGCGACGCTATACGTCTGTCGAAGCTTTCGGGTTCTTGCCAATCTACCGCCTTTCGGGTTCGCAAAACTTTAGTACAGACTATGGCAGTCCGGGTCTGGTGGCGCACAAGCTCGAGAAGCACATGTGCAGAAAATGATGCTGTTGTAGTTGCTGCACGTGTGCTGCAGCTTTTCAAGGTGGCTGCAGAGGCAACCACTTGCGATGATGCAATGCATGCACTGCATGCAATGCATATGTTTTCTCTTCAGCAACAGAGACCCCGCAAAACACAACGCTGAGATTTGAAGTAGCTTAGAAGTAGCTGAAGTAGTTGAAATGTAGCTGAGACGACTGTACAGAAGAGGGGGGAGGGGGGGGTACCTGGCTGGTGCAGCCAGACATGGCGTCCATGGCAAGATCGCAGATGTCGGCGCCCGCCGCCGCAGCAGCCAGCTGAGTCGCGACGGCAGTCCCTGCCGAGTCATGCGTGTGCACGTGCAGCACAACGTCCGGGTGTGCGGCCCGCAGCGCGCCGATGAGCAGCGTGGCGGCCTTCGGCTTGAGGAGGCCCGCCATGTCCTTGATGCCGATGGCGTGGCAGCCGTGCTCCACGATCGCGTCCGCCATGGTGAGGTAGTACTCGAGCGTGTACTTCTTCTCATCGGGGTTGGTCACGTCGCCTGCAGCGCTCCTGGTCTGTGATGCGGATGTGGGGCGCAAAAGGTTTGAGGGGGTTTGAGTGTGCAGGGGTTCTGTGCAGCTTTGTGGAGTAAGAAACGTGCGGTGCCGTGCAGTGCAGTGCAGTGGGTGTAATCGTTTTTACTACTTTTACTACTACTTGTACTCCTTTTACTACTTTTACTACTACTACTTTTACTACTACTAGCAGGATGATCTCCTGGGAACGTGGGCATCGAGGAAGAATGGAAGGGGTGTAGAGTGAAAGGGATGATCCTTCTCCATGCATTCTGAATCCCACGCATGCGTATATGCATGCGGATAAGGGGGTGATGCACGTTCTGGATATTTGGCCAACTGATGTGGAACAGGGGTTTATAGTGAGAGGGATGTAGCGGGAAAAGGATGTATAGTGGAAGGGCCGTGCATCAGAAGGGCACCAAGCTCTCTGCAGTGAACTAGACTATCCAAGGACACTGGTGAAAATGATCAGTGCAGGGGCTCAAGGGAGAGGGCCATCCTCAACAGGCATCCATCTAACCGGATCATCTTGGCCGGCAAACCTTTCAGGACACAACCGAATAAGCTGCCTGACAACAATCCACACTCTCAAATGAGGAGGCTTTGAACCCTACAACGTATGGCTCTCTGCGCAAAGCTGTGCTCCTGCTGAGAGGAAAAGCAGGAGCGGGAAAAACTGGTTGTATTCTATACAAACCGAAAAGGTAGTGTGCGTGCATCAACGCAAATCGCCAACAGCAGCTGCTGACACCATCAGTTCCACGGTTTGAAGCCTCCTCATTCGAGAGTTTGGATTGTTGGTTTGCAAAAGCGGAGCATGAAAATGAAGCTGCTTGAGACGCAGAGCAGCCTGGCACCCCCATGAGAGGCAGAGCAGCTCTGACAAGAGCAGAGCGCGCACCAGAGTAGCAGATGGTGCCCTCCACCACTCCTCCGGCCTGCTGCACGGCATCCATGCCAAACTTCAGATTATCGAGGTAGTTCAGGCTGTCAAACACGCGGAAGATGTCCACCCCGGACTTTGCCGCCTGCGCCGTGAAAGCCCTCACGACATTGTCAGGGTACGACGTGTAGCCGACCGCGTTGGCGCCACGCAGAAGCATCTGGAAGGGAATGTTCGGGATCCTCTCCCTCAGAGACTCGAGGCGTTCCCAGGGGCACTCATGGAGGAACCGCATGGCCACATCGAACGTTGCTCCGCCCCACATCTCCAAGGAGCCTGCTGGTGCCAGCACCTGCAATTTGCCATAGACGGGCTATTTTTTTTATCATACTCAACAGTTTATCATGTAATATCGAATAAGTTCTATCTTTCTTGGAACAATTTCTTGGACATTAGTTACAGAATTTCATGCCATGTACGCCTGTCAGTGTTCAAAAAGGGTGGCGAGGTCGCACCTTCGCGGTGGGCTCCGCGGCACGCAGGAGGTCGTAGCTTCGCATGCGAGTGGCTAGAAGCGACTGGTGCGCATCACGCATGGTAGTGTCGGTGACCAGCAGGCCCTTATGCGCCCTAACCCCCTTTGCCCACCCCTCAGGCCCCTCCGCAGTCAAAATATCTTTCCAGCCTTTTAGGTTTGCGCCGTTCAAATGCTCGAATTCCGGCACCACAGGGATGTTTTTCGATGCCGGGGCGCCGATTGCGCCCGGGTGATTCGGGCCATTTACAACCATTTCGGACAGATAATTCATGAGCTTTTGGCCCATGAGCCCTTCTTCGTTGACCTTGAAGAGAGCGTCCGCGTTGCGCTCGATGAAGGACGTGGTGGCTTGCCCCGATGCGAATTCAGGGTGTTTGATCACGTTGCCGACAAAGCCGATGTTGGTTTTCACACCGCGAACAAGGAACTCGTCCAATGCGCGGTAAAGTTTGCTGAGCGCCTCTTCGTATGTAGGTGCATGGGAGATGACCTGCATGCATGGAACTTCTCAGCGAGAGTGGGAAGTTCAGTGTGTGAACACATGTCAATGTCGGAAGTTCAGTTCATGTTGCACCCAAAACATTTTACACATCAAGCAGCATAGGGATTTCAGCCCCCCACGACTTGGCTTCTGGATATTTGGGTGCACATTTCCAGCAGTGACCGCATCGGCAAGGGAAATTTCCAGAACTGGACATTTCATGCAAGTTTGCACTTCCTGCCTGTCCAGTTTGTGACAGAACGAGAGTTCACACCGCGGTGTGAAAACCCGCTACTGCAAACAATACAAACTTGCAACGCATACATGCATGGCGGTAGTGAAACTTCCACAGCAAGCTCACGTCGGTTCTCACAGAAGCCACAATCAGAGCACGTTGAGGGGGGCACAGAGGGGGGTATCGAGGGGGGCAGCCGCGCCTTGGTCAGGAGGGAGTCGTAGTACTGCGAGATGACGTTGCCTGCCGCGACGGCGCCGTCCAGGCGGATGCCGGGGCCTCCAGGAACCCTGTACGCCTCTATGCGGCCCACGTCAGGCTTGAAGTTCTGGGTGGGGTCCTCGCAGGTCACCCGGCACTGCACCGCAAACCCTGAGGGGGGCGGCACCGCGGCTTGGTCGGCGAGCCCACAGTCACCGAGGGAAGCTCCGCCTGCAATTTTGATCTGGCACTGCACTAGATCAACCCCAGTGATCTCCTCAGAGCATGTGTGCTCGACCTGCAGCCACCTTCTCAGTGTGAACTCTGGTGTGAACTCTGGTGTGAACTCGCTGCGACTAACCGAACAACATCCGCTGACTTGAAACCACCTGATTTCGAAACTAGGGTAAATACCATGAAAAGAAACAGCTACAAAAGCTAGAATACATAAATAAACTTGTTTTGAAACACCCCAGAGATAATGACATCTGGTTAAGCGGACCTGATTAATCTAAACTGGTGGATATTTCAAACACAAATACAACACGAAGCAGTGCGGTCAAATGGATCCTATGCACCAGAAATGACAGTTTATATATTTTCTACACACTCCAGGCGATGTTCCTGAAAGTTGCCTCACGCAAGCTGCATGCTTCCAGTCGCGCTGCCTTGTCACAGTGTAATTTACTGCCCCCTGGTCACCTTGCCTTATAAAACCGGAAAGGTAGTGAATAGGCATGAACACACAATATGCACCACTGCACCCGAATGGCGCCACTCCCTGGCACTCGCCGTTTCTGTTTTTTGCTGCGAGAGAGACAGGTGGCTGCACCACAGCAACTGCCTGGAGACAATGATAGTGTCGGTTGTCTCCACACAGATCTACATGCATTCACACACTGCACATGTACCAGAGCACAGGCAGCAGGAAAGTGTGTAGGGGAGGTGGGCGAGGAGGGCGCAAGCGGTGCACCTGGATACGGGGGTTCACTTCCAGGAAGAAGTGGTCACCATGCTTGTCCAGCATGAACTCCACGGTGCCTGCGTTCTTGTAGTTGACCTGCAAGCGCCATTGTTCTCGATCGCAATGCTGTGTTGTTCAAAGGTCCGCCGTTCCTTTGCTTCTCATTCCTACATCGTTACAATCACCAGCCGCTGATCGCTCAGCCGTTACGAGTCAGCGGCTGGTAACATGTGCAGCGAATCAGATGAGCCACATGGGTACAATCTGGCAGCAGCCGCTGCGCTGACTGAGGTGGGCGAGGACTGGGGATATCTGGGTTTTGACGTATAGTGGAAGACGACAACGAGGACGCATGTGCCATGCAATGTCTGGCAAGATGGTTCTGGCTCGATAGCACCGCATGGTTGTTGCGAGCCAGCCAGACGTACTTCCACAAGTTGCCCAGATGCGATAGGATGCCGCAGACAGTTTGCAATGTGGGCGAGGCCCAGTGATCACCAGTGTCGCTTAATTTGTTAGGGCAGACGCCTTGAAAATAGCCCCATATACTCAGAGTTGCTCTA
Organism: Ulvella scutata; assembly: GCA_032359135.1. Taxonomy (NCBI): domain Eukaryota; kingdom Viridiplantae; phylum Chlorophyta; class Ulvophyceae; order Ulvales; family Ulvellaceae; genus Ulvella; species Ulvella scutata. The sequence goes on from JAUMHD010005751.1 coordinate 10,850, forward strand.
TCTAATGAAGCGACACTTGTGATCAATGGCGAGGACTGAGGTGGGCAAGGAGGCGCACCTGCTTTGCAATGGCGATGGCGTCTGCAAACAGTCTCTGCCGCACATCCTCTGCTAGATTGGGGGCAGGTGCGATCTCGACGACCTTCTGGTGCCGCCTCTGGACACTGCAGTCGCGCTCGTACAGGTGCACAACTCCCCCTTGGCCATCTGCCAGAATCTGCAGCGTCAACGCATAATCAGTCAGCATACATGCATGCATGTTGAGTCAGCAGAGTTGCGCGATTCACAACAGCAGCGGGGGCCCGATTTCGGCAGTCGGACTTGCGAACTTCTTCAAGGCTTCCCCAAATAAAACTACAGCATGCAGATACGTTCTCAATGAAACCATCGCCTGCTTTCGTTCCTCGGGAAACTCGCCGCTCGAGGGGGTTTTAGTGAGTATTTGGGTTGATACCTATTCACTACCGTTGCAGTCTATAACTGAGTAGGTATCTAAACACCCCACAGAAACACATTCTGTTCCATGCATTGTGATGCAGAAGTGCAACGTTACAACGTTGATCGCAGCAGCCGCTGTGATCACAGAGGAGCCCTTCTGCCAGTTCCTTTGTCTTTAATTTCAGCATTTAAGGCTCCATTATTTGATCAGAACCAGTAGGAAGGCATGATGTGGCAAGGCGGCAGGGCAGGGGCATGTGCGGGGAAGGCAGGGGCATGTGCGTGCCTGGATCTCGATGTGGCGGGGGTCTTCGACATACTTCTCCACAAACATCCTGCCATCGCCAAAGGCACTCAGAGCCTCGTTGCTGGCCCTCTGGAACAGCTCCGCGAGCTCTTCTTCCCTGAATTGCTTGCAGAATGCCATCAGGGTTGTAGTTACGGAATGCGGAAAAGCGAATGATGTCAGCGAAATACATGAATTTTGTACGTAATTGTTTTCATGTGAGAAATTTTTATGGAAGTTTATGAGAGACCTCCAGCGAAAATGTTTGAGCGAAATGTTTTACAAATACACAGCGACATGCTTAAAAATACTTACACGTTTTGGGGGGGGGGGGGGGAGGGGGGGGTGTGTTACAGGTAACAATTCACGATTTTCCGGTGTGAGCATGACAGAAGTTACTAGTTTGGCTGACAGTGGCTGACAAGCTGTTAATAGCGATGCCCCTGGATGCCGTTCTTGCGCGTGTCAGGGGCGACTTGGTGGCTGGCTTTGGCATGCCCTTCTGACTGTTTCCCCCCAAACCACAAAGGTGTTGCATCTGCAGGGCAGCTGTGCGCGTGCCAGGCATATGTGTTGTGCTTGATGATCATCCATGCATGGAAGCATGAAAGGTAAAAAACGAAACCCGCTCTTGACAAGTCGAAAATACTGTTTACAAACCGGAAAGGTAGTAAACAGGCATGAACCCAAATAGCCAAAATCAACTAACACAAAACATCCACCACTTC
>JAUMHD010005762.1:0-12280 GCA_032359135.1 Ulvella scutata
ACATTGAAATTAATAGTTTGTGGTTGATCGTAAGTAACTCGTGAAGCAGCAGTAACACCTCTTGGTGTAGTCCATTCTTCAGCAGTGAAACCAACGCCATTTAATTTTCCGGCACTATATTGATGGTAATCAAATTGGCTATTGGTACCTTCGTTATATCGGTTCGTATTCGTATTGCGAGTATTATTATTGTCGGCATTGGGGAAATTTTGACCAGGCATTCCTAAATCATCACCCAAACCCGGTGGTCGTACGAGAGAATATGTTTTCTTGCCATTTACGTCTTTCATAGCCAAAGAAGCGCGCATATAAGGCTGATTACTGAAATTACCGTTGATTTGTGCCCATTGGTTCTCATCATATACTTTGGTTGCCTGAGAATCAGTTGGTGATTCTCTTGGTTCTTCTACCTGTTCTTGTTCAGCCGTGCCTTCAGGTAGGGGTTGATCGTCTGTCCGTGGCTGACGTCTAGGACTTTGTCCTGATTGCGGTTGCTTGGTTTGTCTAAGTCCTATTTCTGTTGCTTTAAGTTCGGGAATTTTTCCGCCGGTATTATCATTGGAAGCTAAAACAAGAGCTTGTTTTGGATTTTGTACATTTACAAAAAAGATATTGCCTAATTTATCTACAGCAGTGCGAAATTGAATAGGTCCATCGTCCATTCCAGCGGCAGGGTTGCTGCGTATAGTCTCATCTCCTCTTTTCCAAGTGCCACCAAAAACACGTTGACCACCGCCAGCAAAAGCTGTATCAGAAAATCGAGTCAATTCAACAGGTTGTCCTTTGAGATCAGGATCATCTTTGCTATAGCAACTAATTTTACTTACCATCATTTCTTTTGATGCTTTATGTGGGCTATATTCAATCAAACGGACGCCATTTTTATCTTTAACAGCATCGACTAGTCCGTCTTTTGTCACATGGACGCTAACGTCTGTATCTTTATAATGAATTATCGAACTGCCATCAGGCTGGACTTTTGTTTCACCTTCGGGAGGGGAATCGTTATTTGGTTTGATTTTATCAGATTTCCTTGATGCTGGTGTGCCGATATTTTCTAATTCTGCTGCTGAATCTGAGTCATCAGCTGGTGGTGCTGCTAAAGCAAGCAATGTCTCACTGTTATTATTGACAGTAGCAATGCTTCCATCACCCATCAATAATTCTAGTGGATCAAAATTAGGACTAGGCTCATCGTTTGTATCAGAGCCAATATCAGGAGTATTATGCCTACCTTCAGTCATTTAAAGTCTCCGCCTTGTCTTTAATACATGCCCAAATCAAAGCCAGACCAACAGTTAATATTACGATGGAGCAATACTAACAGAGTACCAGCATTTACAGACCATTAATTTAATGTTGAAGCCTAAGTAAGGCTGGATTTTATATGAAAAACTAGCGAATTATTTGTGCTTCCCAAGCTCCACCAAATTGAGTCTGACCTTTAAGATGTGGTCCATGAGAATTGGTGGAAACAGTAGCTTTAAAAATTACTGTACGAGAGCTAGCAGCGTCTTTGCCTTTTGCATATTTACGAATAATGGTAACGTCAGGATAATGATACCAGCCCTTTTGTATAACGAATTTTTCATTGGTATTGGTGTCTACACCATGTCCTAACAAATTATTTCCATCTTGTTCTATCCACATTTTAGAGTGGAACATTTTAAAATCAAAGGCATAAGAAACATCATAACGACCGGATAAATCAGGTCCGCTTGCTTCGTTCTCATTGCCATTATTAGCGTGTGATTTAGGCTCAGGATTGCCCGAATTTTGTGGAGAAGCGTTGTTTTGTAAGGCTTCAGGAGCTTGGCTGACTGGAGCTGGCTGACTGTTGCCATTTTTAGGAGTAGATTCCCAATTACCAGTGACAGGTTGTCCAGCCACAACAGTAGAATAATTACCGGACATAGCCCAGCCTTTGTATTCGGGAATGTTCAAATATTCAATTTTTCCTGTGTATTGTAGGGGCTGATGGGAAGGATCAGCTGTTATATATCTCTTTTGGAATTTAACTTGGTCGCCATTAAGGGAGCCTTGGTCAACGGTAAACTTTTGCCCGGTAGCTAGATCTTGTCCCTCGCCGGATATTTGATTTCCAGTTTGATTAAAGTCAATAACAGAGTTTAAAACCTCATCGTTATAAGTAAAATCTACGTTCCATTCACCCTTTAAAGTAGGCAATTTTCGATCGGAATTTGTTGTCAAATTTATCTTGCTACAGCAATTCAATGACAAAACAAGTAATAACCCAAAACTCAAAAAGTATAAGAACTTGCTTTTATTCATTAATCTATCCGTTTTATCTAGCTATATCTCTATATCTCTATACTAATATGGTAAATCCAACACTTCAAGACGCAAGTTCAATATTATTGGCAGCTAGCCACTTTTTAACTCTGCTTTTTGTTTGTAAAAATACAAAATCTTGCCAGCGCTTTAATTCATTAGGATATTTGGCCAATAAGCCTTCACAAGAGTGAACTTTGTTATTTGTTTCGGCAGCAACGATAAGCATCGATTTCAAATGGTTATCTTCCACGGTATGAATAAAGTCAAAGAGGTCTAATTCTGCCTGGTCTATATTTGGTTTTGGTATAAATATATATCTATTGGGCTGGCATTCAATTTCATGCCGCAATTCGTCTATATCATCTAAGTCGGGTTGGACCAATAAAACAGAACCAGTTTCGCAATCTAAATAATATTGGCTTTCTTCTGCGTCATCTCTGAAAGCGAACATGAGGTAAACAATGTCAATTACTAATTTTTCCATTATTTTCTAATTAGAACAGAAATAGCATCACTAAAGTTGCCGATAAAATCCCCGTTATTGTTTATGGCAATTATCCTAAAACTATAAACCCCTTTACTAGGAAAATCTGTAAATGGAATTTTATATTTTCCACTTATTCCTTTAAGAGGAATGGTACGTCCTGTCACTTTAGACAAAATGTTGCCATTGGGATTGTTGAATGTATAATCCGGATTAGAGATTTCAACAACTATGCCCGTAGCTCCTTCAATATTTTGTACGTTATGAGCAAAAACCATTGATTGAGCTTCTTTGGGTAAGGATATAAGTTCTAATTCTTTAATATTTGGATAATTGAAATAAGGGCAATCAAAGGTAGCAACTTTATTTGTTTCAAGCATCTCAGGTTGGCTAGTAAATTCTGGAATTACTTTTTCTGCTTTAGCTAGTCCCATGGATTGGATAGATACTCGAGCGCTAGCGGGGAAACCGATAGTCATTAATATAGGAGCACCATTGGTAGACCAACCTAAACTGCGCAAAGGAAAGTACAGGCGGTGAAATTGTTTGTCATTGGTTTGAGCTTGTACTATTAATTTTCGCTCTTTATTATCGTAATCAGAACAAAATCTTGTTTGCCAGTAAAATTCAACTGGGGCGGCATTGGCTTTGTCAGCGGTGTCTATGCGTACATCGAGATATAATAAATCGCCAGTTACAGGACTTAAGCCCTCCGCATTTAGGCTTATTACCGGACCTAAAGCTGAATTCGTTTCAATACGAATACATTTTTCTGTCGTGTCATAAGTAGCATTTTTGTAAAATACGAAACCAGGTACAAAAAATCTTTGCATTTCTTCGGCATTTACAAAGTCCGGATACAAGCTCGCTTTAAGAGAGCTATCCACTGGCAATAGGCTTTGAAAATCTTTGTCCCAGCGTAAAACAATGTTGGAATATTTTTCTTCTTGCAATGCTTTCTGTAATCGACCATCTGGAATTGATTTGGCGGCTAATAATCCACATGCATCAGAGCTGTAATTATTTTGATCGTGAGTAGAGAGGCAAATCATATCCTTAGGGACAAAGCTGTTTGCATGAGCAACAAATTCCGGAATATTGCGTATAAATAAATAAGGAGCATCTTCTTTGCCAGCCACAATTTTAAGTGATTTTTGAATATTGAATAAAACTTTTCCAGCTACTCGCTCGGCACTCGTCTCATTGAATAAGTGGCGGAAATAAAAAATATTTGCCAACAAAAATAAAGATATAAAAGCAATATTGGCTGCTTTTTGAAAGCGAAAGCCGGCAAAATGTATGCTTGTAAAAAGTATGGCTAATAATATTGAAAAAGGAAATATAGCAAAATATAGCCAACGTTCACCATACAGATTATTGGAAATCAGAGCATATCCAAGGTAAGGAAAAACAGCCAATAACGTGGCTAAGAGTGCAAAACAAAATAAACATTGAATGTCTTTGCGTTTAAATAATACATAGCACATTGGTATAAAAGGTAAAAATAGCAATACGTATGCATAGCGATATTCTTTTGCATAGCCATGCCAATTGAACTCATTGATAGGTAAAAATAAGTGTTTGAAGAATTGGACTAAATAATTTGCTTTTAAGTGAGGATAAAGAGTTTTCAGCGAAAAAGTTGATGATGAAATACCACAAATAATAATTAAAGCTGGAATAAAAATCATAAGCATGGACACAGCTAAGCTCAAGAGGAAATTTTCTTTAGTGATTTTGCCTCTGGCATGCAAAAAGCGAGTAAGTTCAAACAATGGGAAAATTAAAACATTTATGCAAATAAGTACATTGGAGCTAGTCGCCAATGCCAAAGCTAATAAAGCAATTAAAAGCCATTGCCATTGGATTTTATAAGGGGACGATTGAACAACGTTGTCTGTTAACCAAGGCAATTGATTACGAGCTTTCAAATAACAAATCAAGCTAATTAAGAAGAAGAAAGTACTAAGTACTGCTGATTCTCCTCCCAACCAAGCAATTGCTTCAGCGTTTAAAGGATAGAGAGAAAAAATGATTTCAGCAGAAAGAGCAATTAAAAAGCTATTGAACAAATAATAAACAAGCACAAAAACACATAATGTATTGAGCAAATGAATGACTAAATTTGCAACCTTGGCAATGACATAAATATTTCCGCTAGATATGATTTTGAAAAAACCAAGAGTAATTGGTCCCCACATGTCTTTTTGATCAAAACCAGCAAAAGAAAAATAATTGCTAACATTGCTTTGGTTTTGAAAAGAAAGCCAATTTAAAAGGAATTGTTCATCCAAAAGGGGGCGAGCAATTATAGTTGGCAAATAAGCCATAAGGGCTGGCAACAAAACGAGCCAAGGAGCAAGGCGGGTAAATTGAGTTTTGAAATTTAAGGTAGGCATTTTAGTCCGGAAACATTAAAAAGTAGAGCTTATTTATAGCCTATATGGTGTCTGATAACCTTAAAATCCTGCCAATTCCGTTCTTGACCAGAAAAACGGTGCAAAAAAGGTAGAAAAGCTCCAAATCGTGGTAATTTTGAAGAAGCAGGCTATAAAGATATAAGAAGTAGGCGGAGCATTGGCTGATTCATTTGAAAATCCAAACAAGCTACCGGAAGCTGGTAATTCTAGTCCCAGCTCTTCGCCCTATGATTTTTTATTCCAAAAAGAAGAGTTTAGAGTCATAACTGCGGACGAGGCTAAACATCTGCCGCTGTATTGTGTGGGCTGCAGGCGCCTATTAGCAGAAGCAGAAGTCTATGACTTTCGTCGAGGCTATGTAGCAGATGTGCAGTGCTGGTGTGGTGCTACAGGCGTACCTGTAGCCAAACAAGACGCCAGGCATAAAGTTGCCATTGATCAAATGCGCACGACTGGACAAAGGGCAAAAGCCTTATCCTTGGCTTCAAAAGTATTTCCTGGTGGCAAAAACAAGATGAAAGCAGGCTTGTTAGCCCTATTTCTAGGTGGTGTTGGGGCTCATAAGTTTTATTTGGGTGAAAACATTGCCGGCTTGATATATTTGTTGTGGTGTTGGACTTTCATTCCTTTATTCATTTCTATTTATGAGGCTTTGAATTTGTTTGGTATGTCAATGGTAAATTTCAACATGACATACAATTTGGATATTGTTTTATCTCAAATTGACTCTCAAGAAGGGATGAATTCCGACAAAAATGATATCTTTTTAGTTGATAAATCATTATAGAGTCATATGTCATTAGCAAATAAAACTTGTCAGCCCTGTAGAGGTGGCGTGCCCCCACTCAAACAATCTGAATGGGAGCCATTGCTTAAACAAATTGATGGCTGGCAGGTAGAACAAGGCAAAATGATCAGCAAAAGTTTTCGCTTGAAAAACTTTGCTCAAGCTTTGGATTTGGCTAATAAAATAGGAGTCATAGCCGAAGAACAAGGACATCATCCAGACCTTTTAGTAAGGTATGGCGAACTAAAAGTAGAAATTTGGACGCACAAGATCAATGGACTAACAGAAGCGGACTTCATTTTAGCCGCTAAAATTGATCAAATTGCACCTAGTTAAGTTGATTATTCAGAAAACCAACTTTTTTTGGAAGTGCCAACCATATTGGATGCATTGCTTTGCCCTTTTTTGTTCAAGCTAGTTGGATAAGCTCCAAAACATCCATTAGTAGCTAATATGCTGCGGCGGATATTGGCTGCATCAGCGTCGTTAATCATGATATCTGTGTAAATCCAAAGCAATTGACTTGTTGTTAATAAACTTAGTCCTTTTCTTTGAGCAAATTCATTCATTGATTCTGTGAAATCTTCCTCAGTGCGATTAGAAGGAGGACGGTCTGCCCAGGTGCTTACAACTAATACGCCTTTAGGTTCAATTTCATGAGAGCCCCAATATGAACTGACAGAAGCAGCTAGTTTAGCCAAATCTGACGGTTTAGCTTGGGTTTGTGTATAAACGGTTTGAACAATTGCTTCAATTTTGTCTTTATCTAAAAGCCACAACCCATCATGATCGTTTGCTTCCAAGCCAGCTTTAGTTACTTGCCAGCCCATGAGTTCAAATACTTTAGTGCAAGCTTTAGCTAATTCAGGACCTTCAGCAAAAATAAGAGCATTTTTGATGTCTTCCATAGAGCCAATTTGTTCAGATAATTGACTGATTTTATTTTGAGCTTGTTTTACTTGATCATTCAAATCTGTCAGTCTATTTTTCAATTGATTTAACTCATCAAAAGTGTATGAATCACACCAATCAGGTACAGCTTGTTTTATTACTTTATCTTCCATCTTTTTCATCAAGTCCTCTGCTTTTGATTGTCCATTTCCAAATACATTAGGACTTGATTCGGGGACGTGTGATTGAGGAGGAGTTTCTTTTATTTCTGCTTTAGACTCTTCGTCAAATTTACCTAATATTTCAGCAGTGAATTCAGGTAGGTTAAGTCCGCCTTTTTGACGAGTAGGCATACTTGGAGCAATATTGCTCAATAAATTAGAAAGTGATCCACCATGTGTATCCTGGGAATTCTCGCTAACATTTGATGGCTTTTCTTCATCATTGCCCCAAGCAGAAGGAGCATTAAAAGCTACTTTCTCTTGCTCGGAACTCTTTTCTTCTTGAGCTGCGGGAGCTTCGGCAACTGTTTCTTTCGGTGTATCCAATGTATTTTTCTCCTGATTTTCTATTTCTTTAGCAGATTCTTGAACAACTTCATTTGGTTTTTCTTGTTGTCCAAGAAGTAAGGCGTGGTCTCTATTCCACCAATTCATTATGCAATCTTTTAAAGTATCTTCGAAACGGGCTTCAAAAGGAAATGGTAGGAAAACTATTTGTCCGGGATTTGTGTCCAGATAGGCAGAAACACATTTATTAGATCCGGCAGTTGCTAAAGGAATATATCCCTTAGAAAGATTATCTGAGCGAATTATGGTGCTCCATTCAATATTTGATAATTTAAAAAAGCTATTAAAAGGTGATTGGGCGCCTTCATCGGTAGTTTCAATTACTTTGCCCCGAATAGTAGCGCTCATATTGCGGGAATCAGGTCCAGTTGATTTGTCTGGAACCCAATTGCCGAGCCATGAGTAATTGTCAAAACTAGTTGTTGAATTGCCGATAGAAAATGGCGGTGCCAAAAAGTATATAAGTAAGCCGCCCTTAGCAAAGAATTTATTGAGATTGTCTTTTAATAAACCAATATTGCTAGCAATTGATTGAAGTAATTCATCATCATTTAATTGATATGAAGTCATTCCATCGACTTGTAATATCTCAATTTGTCGCAAGGTGTCAGACTGTTGTTCAAATAAATGCAAAATACTAGCTGGGTTGACTACGATTACTTTGTAATCCGACAAATCTTTATTATCGCCGAGTTTAAACGTGGAAGAAACCCCAAATCCTGGGCAATTTACCCTTAATACTTGTTCCTTAGCTAAAGTGTTCATTTATTTCACCTTTTTGAGTATTGTCCGGCAATTCTGGTAAATTTGAATGCAGTCTTTTTGCCTTATACCCAGTAAGTGAGCAATTACCTAGGCGAATTGCCCGTAAAAGATAAATTCATTATTGTCAAGAGATTATCTAACATAAAAATACGGGATTGAGTCCGATTAGCCTCTTGATAAGTCTTTAATTTTTTGGACTGAGGTTAATCTAAACGATGACCTAAGCTAAAAGAATCAATGAAAAATGGCTTTTAAGGCATCTAAACCTAACGTCATAATAGAACCATTTGGCTAGATTCGCAGGCTCAACTTGGGTAGAATCAAGGGCGAATAATATGCTAAGAACAAATTCAAATTATCACCGGAAAGGTTTCGGGCTAAAAGAACTCATACAGGAAGAATTGTCTGCCGAGTATGAGTCAGACCTCATCGCCAATATTCGTCAAAATGGAGGAAGTTTTGAGCAAGCTGGTGTGACAATCAAACTAGCTCAAGCTTTTGGTTTTTGCTGGGGTGTTGATAGAGCTGTCTCTATGGCATACGAAACTCGTAAACAATTTCCAGATAGACAAATTTGGATTACCAATGAAATTATTCACAATCCTTTAGTCAACGCCAAGCTTCGGCAAATGAATATTTGTTTTGTGCCAATTACTGATGAAGGTGCAAAAGATTTTTCTTGTATTGGTGACGGTGATGTAGTGATTCTTCCAGCATTTGGTGCTTCTGTTGATGAAATGCGCCTTTTGGAAGTGAAACATTGCGAGATTGTTGACACTACTTGTCCTTGGGTATCGCGTGTCTGGAATCGGGTAGACAAATATAAAAAGGCTGATTTTACAGCTATTATTCATGGAAAATATAATCACGAAGAAACCGTAGCTACTTCTTCTCGGGCAAAAAACTATTTGATAGTACAAAATCTAGAAGAAGCGGAATGGGTGTCCAATTACATTCTAAATGGTGGAAAGAAAGAACAGTTTTTGACGAAGTTCAAAGATGCTTGTTCTAATGGTTTTGATCCGGAAATCCATTTAGATTACTTGGGTGTAGCTAATCAAACAACTATGCTTAAGGGAGAAACTGAACAAATTGGAAAATTATTTGAGCACACTATGCTCAAAAAATATGGACCGTTGTCTTTAAACGATCATTTTTTAAGCCCAGGCGACACTATTTGTGACGCTACTCAAGAGCGCCAAGATGCCATGCTAAGTTTGGTAGAAGAACCATTAGACTTAATGCTGGTAATCGGCGGCTATAATTCTTCCAACACTGGACATTTGCATGAAATTGCAATTAAAAAAGGACTTACTGCTTATCATATAGATGGGCCAGATTGCATAAGCCCTGACAATATTTTATTGCATAAACCAATTGATAGCAAAGAAACAACCCGTACTTCTAATTGGCTGCCTACTGGCAAAATTACTGTTGGTATTACAGCTGGTGCGTCCACTCCCGATCAAGTGATTGCTGGAGTTATTGAACGCATAATAGAAACTAGGGAGTAAATCTTTTGGCTCAAAATCAAGGAGCTGCTTTAATCACTGGTGCTGCTAAGCGATTGGGTAAAGCAATTGCTCTAAAATTGGCTGATTTAGGCTTTGATATTGCTTTGCATTTCAATTTATCTATTGTTGAAGCTGAAGAAGTAAAAAAAGAAATAGAGAGTAAGGGAAAGAAATGTCATTTATTTCAAGGTAATTTGGAAGATGTTAATTTCATTTCCGGGTTAATTGAGAATGTTTATAAGCAAATGCCAGCTTTTAATCTTCTGGTTAATAACGCTTCAATTTTTGAAAAAATTAGCTTTCTAAACTCAAAATTGGAAGATTTTGACAATAATTTCAATATTCATGTAAAGGCGCCGTATATTCTTTCGCGGGATTTTGCAAAATATTGCCAAAAAGGTCAAATAATCAACATCGCCGATACCAATATAGTTCATCCTAGAGCAAGCTACTTCCCTTATGTATTGAGCAAAAAAACTTTATTTCAATTTACAGAGATGGCTGCATGTGAATTAGCTCCAAAAATCCGGGTAAATGCTATAGCACCAGGGCTTATTTGGGCTCCGGTTGGCGAGGAACAAATAGACCCAAAAGACAATCTATTAGAACATAGAGCTTCACTTGATGATTTAACCTCAGCCACGGAATATTTAATCAAGAATGAGCATGTAACAGGACAATGCTTATTTGTTGATGGTGGAGATCATCTTGTCCGAATAAGACATAATCAAATTAGGTCTTTGTAGCCATGAATATAAAAAGAATAATTTCTGTCACGTTTGCTAGCTTGTTTGTATTGAGTCATAGCTTGGATGCTTATGGACAAAATACAAGTAATGAAAATAAGAATAAGCCTCTATTTGGCTATGTAAGTCATGGAAGACCAGATTTGGCAAAACCATCGGAAGCCTTAAGAATACAAAGAACAAATGGTTATGTGAATACTTTGCGCCTTATGCCTGCCAAAGGACAAATAGATACAACTGTTTTTAACCCACCAGATCCAGAGGTGTTAAAAGGGCATACACTAACTGAGGCAGAATCAAATGCTGCCCCCTATATATGGTTTCAGAGCCGTTTGGGTGGTTATTATGATGGCTCAGGAAATTGTAAGACTGTAGTCCCTGGTTGGCAATTAGAAGAATATGGCGGTAAATTTGCTGACGGTACTCCAGTTTTTGGCAATGCCAAAACTAATGTTGCCGACCACGTTTATTGGAAACCAGGTCTAAATCCTCAATATTTTTTCACTAAATAAGCTGTGTGCTTATTCTAGAGGAATTGTTTTCAAATTTTTTGTTTCTGCTGGTGGAGTAGGAATATCTTTAGTTTCAGCTGCTTCTTCACCAATATTTTTTGTTTCGCCTAGAGGGGTAGCAATATCCTTAGTTTCATCAAGCGGAGTCTTGATGTTTACAGTTTCTTCGATTTTAGTTTTTACATCTTTTGTTTCAACTAAAGGGGTAGCAATATCTTTAGTTTCATCAAGCGGAGTTTTTATATTTGTGGTTTCTTCAATTTTAGTTTTTACGTCTTTTATTTCAACTGGTGGAGTAGGAATGTCTTTTACTTCTGCTGGGACGGTTTGTATATAACCACCATTTTGTGCTTGGGTGGAGCCAGTTAGGATACTGAAAGATATTGCTAACAAAGCCAAATTTTTAATAGACAGCATGATTCAACTTCCCCTTTATTAATAGTTAGACGTTAATGATTACATTCCATTTTACTACGTTAGGATTTCAACTGACATAGACAAATACATTAAGTGCGTGATTGAAAAGCGTCGGTTAAGATATTTGGTTTTGTCAAGCGGCGACGAAAGTGTTTTTTGTTTTGTGATTTACATTTGAAATAAAAGAAGAAAATTTTTTTAAAGCTATAGTATAGTTTCTCGGTGTAATTATTTTTTCTAGATCGAGTGGATAGAGTGAGAAAAATAGTAAAAACTATCAACGAAAAATTGTCATCACAAAAAAATAAAAAGGCTTCTAGTAAGCCAGTTCAAACTCCAGTTATATCTAAGTCTGCGTCAACAAAAATTGATAACGAAAAAATTGCTGAGCGAGCTTATGAAATATGGCTAGCAAAAGGTGCTGCACATGGCACTGATTGGCAAGACTGGTTCTTAGCCGAGCAAGAATTAGTGCACGGCGTAGCAATTAAATAACAGCTTTTAAAAACAAATCCTATTTTGCGCTATCTAAAGTATTTAAACCTTCAGTAGCTTGTTTGAATTGTGGATTTATTTCTAGAGCTTTTTTGTATTGACTACGAGCATCATCTTTGCGGCCCGATGTTTCTAAAAACTTGGCGTAGGCAGCAATGACCATAACGTCTTTGGGGCTACGTTTCAAAGTTTCTTTGTATTCAGCCTCAGCTTGTGCTTTTTCTCCTTTTTTGACTAACAAATCAGCCAATCTTATATGGGCAGGAGTAAATTGAGGGAATATTTTTATTGCTTTTTGTTGAGTAGCTATACCTTCATCAACAAAACCTTTTTGAGCTCGCACCCAACCTAAGCCGCTTAAAGCATTAGGATGATTAGGAGAGAG
>JAUMHD010005773.1:0-78552 GCA_032359135.1 Ulvella scutata
CTTGATGGTTTACCAGTTGCCATGTGCGTAGATATAGACTACCATCTGTCAATCAGGATGGAAACCGCATCGCAGGATCAGACTGCCACGTGCTACTCAACCTCACGCGAAAGCAAACTTCAATGCTTTGTTACAGATATGTATCATTGTGCTCGGATATTTTGAATGCAGTGCATTGCGGTGAGGAGATGCAGTCTAGCCATGCGCTAGCCGATACTAGCGCTGTACCCATTATTCAAACTGCACATATGCCGTGAAGCAAGGAAAAATGTTTAATGATACTGTGGGGACATAATAATGGACATCCTGTGCGAGTGTGGGTGGTGGTGCCAGGCAGCTGTGTGTTGCGGGGACATGTAGCCTGCTGTAGCATCCAATGCCCAATCAGAAGCGCAGAATGCTGCATCAAGTAATATATGAATTACTGTACATGATTTGCACGCACTTTGCGCCAACAGAGCAGGTGTGGGCTGTTTGACAGGAGAATCAGATCTCACGAGGCAGTGTTGCGACGCCATACTGAACCTCCACGCGCCATGGAAAGGTCCAGAGTATAGGAAATCAATGTATGCGCAATAACGCTTGCTACCAGTGGTCACTGAGGCTGTGACGTGATGGGCAGGTGACGTGGCGCTTGTTGCCGATGTACCCGCTGGACACCTGACTTTTCAGGCCTCTTTGTCAGCTCAGGCTGTCTAGAATAAATACATATGAGATTTACAGGCTTTTGGAAGCGGCGAAAGTTCGTGTACGGGTTCTGTGCGTGCCGTCTGCTGGTAGCGTGACCTCAGAACTTTGCAGCAACCTCCTGGCACTATCTGTACACCGCTTTCCTATCCAGGACTATTTTCAGAAACTAGAGAGAACACGAAGTCTGATGGTGTGCTTGGTGTGGCCATTGGTTACAAGAAAGACCCAGGTGTCAGTTGTGCCCTTAAGCGGTGCAGTCGAAACTCGGCAACAGGTCCATCGTTGGTGCACCACCCGCTGAGTACTGTGTGCAGGTGAGGCGGGCGAGACAGGCGCTGGGAGGCAGGCGGCACTCTGCAGTGGCGCCCACGCTGGCCCTGCTCAGGAGCACATCAGACCAGACTGGGTGACTCGCTGTGGAGCGTAGCTCAATGGCAGTGGGCTCAAGACATGTAACAATTGCAACACGTTACACACTGTACTGGAAGAGCCTTGCTCGCAGCGACACCTCTGTGACATCCTACCGACGAGGACAGAAGCCAGAATGAAATAGTGTGGCAATCGCTGCCAACAGCGAATGGAGGTCATCTGTTGAATAAAATAACTGCACACGCACATGCGTCGTGACCACAACCCGCTGCCTAGATGTTCGCAGCTACCACAGTTCACAGCTACCACAAGCCATGAGCAGCCAGTGAACGCTGGCGAGCAGCCAGTGAACGCTGGCGAGCAGCCAGTGAACCCTGGTCTCAGAAAATATGTATATATAAATATACCACAACTGTGGCGGTATCAATGTGACTCCGTGGTGACGCCGTCGTTGTTGATCTTGTCTCGAATCGCAATGACAAAAACTATGGCTGCAGATGCTAGCAACAGTCAGGAGCAACCATGATAGTGTATGTTTCTGTGTGTGGCGTACACACCAGGATCGCTGGCAAGGCCCTTCAATGCATTCTCAAGTGCCCAGCTCCGAATTCAATATGAATCAAACTTCAATCTTGAGCTGCAACCCTGCACCCTTCTGCCTCGCCCACCGCCTCCACTTCTGACTGCCTGCATCTGTCTGTAGGACCTCTTGAGAGCATAACCGCAGCTGGAACAACTCAGCCTATAGTGCCCCCCGTTCCAAATACCTCTGCACTACATGCAGGGAACAGTGCCGAAGCCGCCTCTACGGTTGTCGCCGACTGAGTCATTGAGGCTACCCACAACTATGCTTTTCACTGCGCTGCTCACTTGGTTTGCAAATTGGACGGGTCCCTGCTCTGCAGTTCCCGCCAGTCATGTGTGGCCCGTCCAGCAATCACACTTGTTTGCGGGCGAGCTGTCCAAGCATGCCCCCAAGTTCCAGAGCAAGCCTTCAGCTGGGCAAGAGCAAGTGTTTGGCGTCGTGTGAGCGGCCAAGTTGCGACCTGGTCAAAATAAAGGCACTCGCGTGAAGAGCTGCAGGTGTGCAGCGGGGCTCATACTGGGGACGTCCACATCAATCAGTCTACTGACTGATTAGAGGTTTACAAGGAAAAGCTCAAGACTCCACATGTCTGCAACTTCAGTCCATGTCTCACAAATCTCAAAATAAGTCATTCATGCACTGTCCAACATATGCTACGAATATGTATCCGTGATGACGCCGTCGTTGTTGATCTTGTCTCGAATCGTGGCGATGATCATCTTCATCATCTTGACAACTCGATCGAAATCTGGCCTTTCCTCAGGACGTAGAGCCCAACAGCTCTTCGCTAGGTTGATCCACTCCTCGGGACATCCTCGCTCAAACGTCGGCCTGAAGTCCAACGTCACCCTCCTCCTGCACCAGGCACCCTCCAACTCACCCCCGTCCACCATCTCCTTCTCTGAACACAGTGTGTGACTTGCCCACTAGAGAGCACATATACTGGCCGATGCGTTTCAGGAAAGTAGCTTCCTGCTTAGAACTGCAACTGGCCTGAAAGTGCTGTTAAGGATCCCAGCTCGCACTTATAAGAACGAAGATGCGCAGGAAAGAGCAATTCAACAGCATGTTCCTGATTTCTTCTGCCAGGAAGGGGTCGTTGCCTATCACCAAAAAAAAAATGAAATGCTTGCCTACATTCAGCCGCGCTTTTTGCAACCAAATGATGCAAGCATGAAAATAACAGGAATGTGCGCTTCAGACCGAGAAACCCACGACACACGAGAAACGGTTTCCCAGGAGTAGGATTAATCAATCCAAGGAGTATCACTGCGGTTGCTGTTATTCCCAATTGCAAGGGATAGGGCAATTGAGCCAACACGACGCGTCGTGTTGGCGACGTTCGGAAACATTCCCGGTTTGCGAGCTTGTAACAAGCGAGCTGTGGAGATGCAGTGCAACAGTGAACCGAAAGCTTTTCATGCACATTTTACGAACGCAGCCGTGATCATTTTCTTCGCGAACGTGCTTCATTCGCGAACGTGCTACTGCGGAACAGATCAATAACGCTGTCTATTGCAGGATAGCAATGGCGTGACGCTGTGAACTTGATGAGTTGCTGCGTCAACATGCGTCTTACGCTGCATTACTGCCCGAAGTGACGCGTGGACAGACAACTCAGCAGACACTGCTTCATGTGCGAGATGCGGGCCGAATGTAAGTTGTGTACATGATGAATGCATCAACATCTCTGGGGTCCGGACAGCAGAAGACGGGACCAGCAGAAGGCGCACATGCGACGTTGGGCGTGCCGGTACTCCTCGTAGTAGAGTCGGGCGTGCCACAGCTCCCACATGATGATCCCAAACGAGTACACGTCACTGGCCTTCACCATCCTCCTAGTCTGTAGCACCTCTGCACACCACCAACTGCCTCAGTGCCTGCCTCGCGGAGCTCATGATCAGGGCCACACACTGCTGCGGGCCACACATTGCAGCGTGCTGTGCTGGTAGCACACCCAGCACTGACAATCTGAACAGTTGTGAACCAGAAAGGCGCAAACACGCAAGCTGCAGGGCAGGGGGCGGCGCACCAGGTGCAACATAGCCCTCAGTGCCGTGCTGGATGCCGCTGACATGCTGCTCTCCGCGCTTGATCTTCACCGACAACCCAAAGTCTGCAATCTTTCCAATCCAGCCCCTCTCATCATTGCTGTCCTGCACGCCAAGTACTCCCACACTTTCAAGCAGACCTGCCACAAACTCAGCTCACAGGATTCCTGAGAAATCCACAAGTGCCAAAAACAGGAGCACCCTGGGCCGTGCAACAGCCACAGGCGCCTGATGTGACAACCCCCAGCGCAATGGCCTGACGTGACCCCATTGCACTACTCTCTGATACCCACCAGAGACCGGCGACGTTCGCAGACTGCCCTGTTGTCCCTTGGCATGCACGCTCAGCAACGCTCGCACAAACATGGCTTGCGAGGCAGCTTGTGCAAGCACAGGGATGGGCTTCCGGGGCTCGTACCACTGTTAATAGCACGTTGTGAGGCTTCAGGTCACCATGGATGATGTTGTGCTTGTGGATGGCCTGGCACGCCTTTGCAATATCCAACGCCAGCAGCGCCACCTCGAGAGCCTTGACACTGTTCTCCACCATCAGGGACTTCTGCCTGATTGCCTCCTTCAGGTTGCCTGCACACAAAATATGAGCATCAAGTGCATGTGTGTTGGTACAGCGCCTATGGTTATAAACCAGCTGATCGGTGCCAGAAGTGATGCAGCTCCTGGGGACCGGAGGAGACGAGAGACTAGAGGCATGCAGCTGCGCAGGGAGGAACAGAGGCTTGAGCGTGCCCGCAACTGAAACTGCGGTATTAGAGCACCGCACCCTTGTTACACATCTCCATGACCAGGCGCAGTTCCCACTCCTGGATACGCATGGTCTTGTGCATTTTCTGGCTGATGGCCTCGTTCGAGAGGAACTCCCCGAGCCCCGTCCACCCACTCTTGCTGACAGTTGCTGTCTCAGTGTCATCGTCCAGAAACACCGGCCGGATGTCCGCCTGGTGCGTCTGCAGCAAACCAATTCCATCACACGACATCCCTGAAACTACACTGCCTGCAACTGAGCTGGCCGGTTTGCAACCAAGGGACACGCACACAGAGCCAGCAAAATGCAATCAGAAAAGTCAAGCAGTTGAAGGCAAGCAGGTGAAAACGAGCACGAGGCCTGTCCGAAGTGTGCAGCAGGCAGTAACTGGTGAATTCAGCTCTCTTCTCTTCGCCAATGGGCTGTCCAAAACGATGCTGATTTGGGTAGTGATGACTTGAGAGTCCATCCTGATCGTGTCCCATGGTTGCCAGTCATGCATGTTCATGCAGAACAAGCCCTTCAGTGCGAGAGTGGCCCCAGAGAGGGTCACATGGGCAGGCAATGCAAGCACACCTGCACGATGTTGCTGTGTAGGAGGATGCCACTGATGGCATACTCCATGAACGCCATCTTCTCCTTGTCTTCGGACTGCTTCTGGCTATGGGGCATTTTGATGACCTTGACAGCGACTGACTTGCCAGCCCACTCGCCAGCATACACCGCACCAAAGCCACCAACGCCGATCTTGCGACCATATGTGACGCCCAGGGGCTCAGGCGTGGAGGTGAAGTCGCCGTTGCTGTCGGCCTGGCCCTTAGCGACGCGCTCATGCTCGCCCTGGAGGCTCTTGAGCTCCTTCAGCCGCATGCCCAGCTGCGCTGTGACCCCCAGAACCGATGAATCCTGCAGCAAACACAGCTGATGACTGAGGAATGCACCATCAAGAGGGGTTAGGCCCCCGCTCCCGCGTCTTGACCAACGCGTCTCAACAGCCTTGCAAGCTATGTATTCAGCGCATTCCCGTGCCATCCGTGCATGAGGCAGGGGGAGTCGCTCACGACAGCCAGCGCAGGATGCATGCGCAAGTCTCTAGTGGAGGCTGCAGAAGGGTAGAACGCACTTGAGTGGGGGAGGTGTTGCCGGTGGAGCTGACGGGGGGGTTGCCTGTGAACGACCTCTCACGAGGGTCCAATGGCCCTGACGCGTCGTACTCCTCTCCACTCTGGTAAGCGCTCATGCCGCCCTCGTGCCTGCATAGGACTGTGGATTGCAGATCACAGTGTACCTGGCGCCAGCGAAAGGTGTGGCACGAGATGCATGAGTGGATGCATCCTTGGTACGCCAGTGTGCATGCACTGTGCTGTGTACACGGTCGACCAGTTGTCTACGGCCTTTGTCAACACGCTGCGCTGCAAGATGCTGTGGCGCCACATCGCAGACGTTGTGGCATGTGAGGCCCGCACCAGGTATCAAAGATGTCCTGCCCTTGACGGGGCGCAAATCCTGCTCCCACATAGTCTGGCTGCGCGTATGGGGCTGGCACTGAGAGATCCACCACTGGTTCTGCTGCAGGGTGTGCATGTGCTGCATGCGAGCCGTTGGTAGCGCCGCTA
Organism: Ulvella scutata; assembly: GCA_032359135.1. Classification (NCBI taxonomy): domain Eukaryota; kingdom Viridiplantae; phylum Chlorophyta; class Ulvophyceae; order Ulvales; family Ulvellaceae; genus Ulvella; species Ulvella scutata. Next base: position 6,076 of record JAUMHD010005773.1, read on the forward strand.
TGTGTGCGCCCTGCCATCGTCCCTGACTTCATGCCAAGCGTGTTTGCTTGCGACGAGTGATGCATGGTGTGCATGTACTGGGTTGTATGCGAGCCGTTGGAGGGTGCCATGAGGCCTGCACCCGACGCATACTTCTGATGCATGGTGTGCAGCTGTGCACTGTCATCGTCCATCGACACAGGCATGTCAGGCACCACACAGTCCACTGGAATCACCACTTGGCGGGGCATTTGGACACCTCCGTCGGTGCTGATGCCGTTGCGGTCACCCTGCACACCTCGCGATTCTCAGCCGCCTGTCTCGAGGATGCTGCGATGTGAAGCAGGCGAATGGCACACTGGAAACGATGGGTGACACACTGACAGCATTAACAGTGATTTAAACCCGTGAGCACTGCTGCATGCATGCAATGCCAAGCGGGTAGCCACTGAGACTGGTGCATGTGCTGCGGAGAAGGCACAGTAGCTTGGCTGCATGTGACAGTAGGCTGTACGAACTGTTCCTGGCTTGAGGTGGGGGACAATACTTTTGGCAACAGTAAGCCATGACAAACTTGGTCCAGACTCGACACAGGCATGAAGGAGAACTGCTTACAGACACAAGAATGCTGGTGGGCAGCGGCGCAACGACAGCAGAAATGTGGCTTTGGAGCAATCAACAGATGATCAATTGATGGTTTGGCACACAAAGGGCAGGCAAAGGGATTAACGCACCGCATCCTTCTGCCCACAGCAGCACGGTCGTCCGCAGCAGACCCAAACAAGCGCCAACATCACGAGCAGAAACACTACTCCGACTCCGATCAGGATGTAGATGACAAGGTCGTTGTCAAAAAGGCCTGCTTCCTGCCCTGGGTTGTCGTCTGGGTGGCCCAGTTCCTGAAGCCCGTTGATTTCGCCATCCCCAATCAGCTTGACAGACATGATCCGAACCTCACTGCCCTCGGGAGCAAAAAACTCGATCTTGACAAACTTGGCCGGCTCGCAATTCAGCTGAGGCAGATATCCAACCTCGTACTCAATCTCTACATGCTCCATACCATTCTTCATCGTCAGGAAATCTTTGTCACTCAAAACTGTGGGAGTGGGCGACGGAGAGCAGTTCTCATCCACGTAAGGCTTGATTGTGACATTCACCCGGTTCCTCATCTCTATGGACTCAGACAGGATTGCCACACTGACACGTACTCTGTCCATTCCTCCTTGATTGAATTTGTATTCAATCCATGCGGGAAAGCTCCCATCACTGCATTCATGGATCATCATCACTAGGTTATATGAGTGACATCATGCAATCAGCTGCAACGTGGACGTGCAAGCGGAGCGGGGACATAGCACGTGCCTAAGAAAACAATGTACTGGGGTTCTGGTGCTTTATGCGACTGTGGTTCGTAGCATGAGGAAGATCACGGGCACTGGACGACCAATTGACACCTGCTTGACACTGCTTACTCACATACGAGTACCAAAACTACCCCTATCCTGCGAATCGATTTGCATCACACAGGCACGTTTGCGTAATATTACTGGCTGGGCAGTCCTATCTGGCTGCGCAGCACAGCAGCAGGGCAGGCATGTCGATCAGTTAAGCAGAAACGCACGACTGGATAAACCTGCCCGCATCCTTCCAGAAGTAACCGTCAGGATTTCCTGTTTCAACTACTACATTCGACTGCGAAAATACATGCAGGACAGTAGAGGCATCGTCAAAAAACGTTCGCTCGCGCCCGCGCCTTCCTTCGTCTTTGCGGCACGCAGGTGCCTTGGGGCAAACATCATCTGATTCCTCCAAAGTTTGAGCCTGAGCCGGGAGTGCGCAGCTGCTCAGCAGCGCGCACACGACAAGCACAGATATCGCATGCTGAACCGAACGCACAGCCATAGATGCGCAACAGCGTTCCTTCGCCCCCACTTAAACTTTAAGAACGCATTCAAGCGCGTATACACCGCCCGTTTGGAGTGACGGCATGGCGAAAAATAGCGTATCCCGGTGCCTACGTTCAGGTCAACAGGAACTCCAGGGCCCCGACTTTAGCGATGCGCCGAACTTTTCCTATATTCCTTGCATAAGCACGGACTGAGCGACAACAGGCCGACGTGCGCAAACGGCCAGATCACACAGCGCAGTCGATACTCAAATGCTTCCTGACAGGCTACACAGAGCCGGACCCCCACAACGTTCCTAGACACGTGCGGACGGATCTCACCCCCCCATTCGTAGCTTACCTGCGCATTCGTAGGTGCGCTGAATTCAACGAATTATGACGGTCACTTGACTCGCGGTACCTTATTCTGGCCAGATCTGGCGCGGCTGCCGCATGCATCCATGACTAAAGTACACTACGCAAATCGCGTCCCAATTCGCAAAAGGCAGGCCGCGTGTGATAAAGGCCGGATGAAAACCCGCCATTAGGAGCAACCAGGACGTGCTGTTTGAAAATGAATCTGAGCCCATGTTTTCGCACCAAGGTGTTTGGGGCACCAGAAGTAGGGGCAAAATGGTCCGTATGTTGTACCTGATACACAAGTTTGCATCCGGCACAACTGACACGGTCGGTTCTGCCTGATATCAGTTCTTTCGAACTGAGTGGGTTCTGGTGGCAAACGGTGCATCGGGTGGCATCCCGTTGTGATCGAGAGATATCCTCCACCACCAGACCAGTCCACCACCTGTCCTCAGAACGTGAGGTTCCTACACGTGCACAGCCCGCCCCTACAACTACTGCATCACCACTCAAAAGATACGCACTACTGGTGCCATCCCAAGCTCCACCGCCGCCAGACAAAAACAGTGTGAAAGGTACAGACGTACATCCATCACATGGCACAGCAGGAGATTGTTCACTCAGCAAGACATTCGCAATGACAAAAACTATGGCTGCAGATGCTAGCAACAGTCAGGAGCAACCATGATAGTGTATGTTTCTGTGTGTGCCGTACACACCAGCATCGCTGGCAAGGCCCTTCAATGCATTCTCAAGTGCCCAGCTCCGAATTCAATATGAATCGAACTTCAACCTTGAGCTGCAACCCTGCACCCTTCTGCCTCACCCACCGCCTCCACTTCTGACTGCCTGCAGGACCTCTTGAGAGCATAACCGCAACTGGAACAACTCAGCCTATAGTGCCCCCCGTTCCAAATACCTCTGCACTACATGCAGGGAACAGTGCCGAAGCCGCCTCTACGGTTGTCGCCGACTGAGTCATTGAGGCTACCCACAACTATGCTTTTCACTGCGCTGCTCACTTGGTTTGCAAATTGGACGGGTCCCTGCTCTGCAGTTCCCGCCAGTCATGTGTGGCCCGTCCAGCAATCACACTTGTTTGCGGGCGAGCTGTCCAAGCATGCCCCCAAGTTCCAGAGCAAGCCTTCAGCTGGGCAAGAGCAAGTGTTTGGCGTCGTGTGAGAGGCCAAGTTGCGACCTGGTCAAAATAAAGGCACTCGCATGAAGAGCTGCAGGTGTGCAGCGGGGCTCTTACTGGGGACGTCCACATCAATCAGTCTACTGACTGATTAGAGGTTTACAAGGAAAAGCTCAAGACTGCACATGTCTGCAACTTCAGTCCATGTCTCACAAATCTCAAAATAATTCATTCATGCACTGTACAACATATGCTACGAATATGTATCCGTGATGACGCCGTCGTTGTTGATCTTGTCTCGAATCGTGGCGATGATCATCTTCATCATCTTGACAACTCGATCGAAATCTGGCCTCTCCTCAGGTCGTAGAGCCCAACAGCTCTTCGCTAGGTTGATCCACTCCTCGGGGCATCCTCGCTCAAACGTCGGCCTGAAGTCCAACGTCACCCTCCTCCTGCACCAGGCACCCTCCAACTCACCCCTGTCCACCATCTAACATTTCTGACATGCCCACCAGAGAGCACATGTACGGGCCGATGAAACGATCTGCCTGAAAACAGCTGCTTCTGCAACCGACCTGAAAGAGCAGTTCAAGAAACCAGGTACGTAGGGACTAAGAGTTGCTTGATATGCTCGAAGATTTAGTTCAAAGCGCTTGCTCACCCGAAAGGCTGTAAGCCGCATGCTGCAACAGTGCAGCATGCGGCTTACAGCCTCAGGCGATGGGCAGCCATGCAAGCGGGCACACCCAAACACCAAGACTCCTATGTTGCTTCTGGTTTGGAAACAGGATTCGATTGGCATTGAGAACGAATCATACATGGAACACAGCGCAGGGTGGTCAATGACTCTCCCGCCTAGATGAAACACCAACCCAACAGAGCAGAGTGGGTAACAAGCGAAATTGCGTGCTCAGCAACGCTACCCAAGGCGATGAAACGTGAAGCACTGCCCATCTGGATATTCGCAGCAGGGAAGTCTCATGCGAGTGTACCTGTCACCACATATACGGAAACATGCTCCCTTCTGTTCTTACAGTGATATGCGAGGAGGTCGTTGCCAACGTTTTTACGCGAAAGCGCATCCTGGGGAACATCAAAAGATGCGATCAGACGGTAATGTCTGCTGCGCTCGCTTCAGAACTTGAAACCCACATGACCCCACGACACAAGACAAACATCAGGAGACGTAAACTTGCCCCAGTGCAAGCTCGCAACAGATGAGATGTGGAGCGAACAAGGGAAGCAAAAGCGACCCGCGCAGCTTCGCAGCACAAATTACACGGGCAGCCGCCACCAGGTTCCGCTAGAACGTGCTTCAATGCTACTGCGGAGCTCTGATCAACGGAGTCGTCCATGGCGCGTCGCGCTGTGAATCTGATCACATCATTATATATGTATTTACGATGACGTGATTGCGTCTTGCACCGCACACATCCCACGATGGCCATCATGCCAAAACACGTTGGTTAGTTGGCCAACATCACTGTGACGTATGCCGAGACAGCTCAGCCGTCACTGTTTCATGTGTAACATGCGCCTAAACAATGCAAGTTGTGTACCACATGACCGCGACAAGGTACAAGGCAGACAAAGGCATACAAAGCAGAAGGCGCACATGCGACGTTGGGCGTGCCGGTACTCCTCGTAGTAGAGTCGGGCGTGCCACAGCTCCCACATGATGATCCCAAACGAGTACACGTCACTGGCCTTCACCATCCTCCTAGTCTGCAGCACCTCTGCACACCACCAGCTGCCTCAGTGCCTGTCTCGCGGAGCTCATGATCAGGGCCACACACTGCTGCGGGCAAACACTGCAGCGTGGTGTGCTGGTAGCGCGCCCAGCACTGACAATCTGAGCGGTTGTGAACCAGCAAGGCGCAAACACGCAAGCTCCAGGGCGGGGGGCGGCGCACCAGGTGCAACGTAGCCCTCAGTGCCGTGCTGGATGCCGCTGACATGCTGCTCTCCGCGCTTGATCTTAACCGACAACCCAAAGTCTGCAATCTTTCCAATCCAGCCCCTGTCGTCTCCAGGCTCCGTGGTCAACAGCACGTTGTGAGGTTTCAGGTCACCATGGATGATGTTGTGCTTGTGGATGGCCTGGCACGCCTTCGCAATATCCAAAGCCAGCAGTGCCACTTCCATAGCCTTGACACTGCCGTCCAACATGAGGGACTTTTGCCTGATTGCGTCCTTCAGGTTGCCTGTACATCATCAAAACAGACATATTTTTTCTGGATCGATCGCACAAATCAGTTTCGGAACAAAAATTTACCTTACTCCTGGTACGGGTGAGATGCCCCAAGACACATGGAACTGTAAAACACAATCACAAAACGCAACCTGCAGCTGGAGCCATGTGCTCTTTCAGCAGACCGAGTACCCGTTTCTACTGTTGCTTGTGCATCCTGACTGTGCCCAACAACTGGCACCACACATGTCAGGTTCATTTTTCTGGGGGACAGGTAGAAGCTGGCGCAACATATCATGGCACAAGCAGCAACAGCGTGTAGTTACCGCACCCTTGTTACACATCTCCATGACCAGGCGCAGTTCCCACTCCTGGATACGCATGGTCTTGTGCATTTTCTGGCTGATGGCCTCGTTCGAGAGGAACTCCCCGAGCCCCGTCCACCCACTCTTGCTGACAGTTGCTGTCTCAGTGTCATCGTCCAGAAACACCGGCCGGATGTCCGCCTGGTGCGTCTGCAGAACAATTTGTGGTCAGACAGGGCTGCAAACACACACACAGTGGATCCCTTGTACTCCTGCCCGTGACAAGGCATGCAGTTATATGCCTGTAACAGGCTGAATCTCACACACAGCTCAACATCAAATATGTTCCAGGATGTGTGCACAAACTACAGAGCCAGCTGCCCCACAATGAACCAATCGGCAGCATGTTCCGAAAACGGCACCAACCATGCGGTTGAGAACAAAATCACAACAAGTTTAGACTTACACACAGGACGGCAAGGGAGAAGAACCTGCACGATGTTGTTGTGTAGGAGGATGCCACTGATGGCATACTCCATGAACGCCATCTTCTCCTTGTCATCCCCCTGCTTTCCACTGTGAGGCATTTTGATGACTTTGATAGCGACCGATTTGCCAGCCCACTCGCCCTCATATACGGCACCAAAGCCACCCACGCCGATTTTGCGACCATACTTGACGCCCAGGGGCTCAGGTGTGGAGGTGAAGTCACCGTTGCTGTCGGCCTGGCCCTTAGCGACGCGCTCGTGCTCGCCCTGGAGGCTCTTGAGCTCCTTCAGCCGCATGCCCAGCTGCGCTGTGACCCCCAGAACCGATGAATCCTGCAGCGAACACAACAAGCGTGATGGAAACCATGCTGACAGCAATGAATGTGCAGTCTTCCAAACCTGTGTCAAGATGCGTCACAACTCAATGCTGCACTACCAGGAGAACTGTTCGCATCAAAACCACAACGAATTCGAGTTTCTGACAGTTCCTCTACTTCAGTGGGACGCACTTGAGTGGGGGAGGTGTTGCCAGTGGAGCTGACAGGGGGGTTGCCCGTGAATGATCTTTCACGAGTGTCCAATGGCCCTGACGCATGCTCAAAGTCCTCTCCGCTCTGATACCCACTTAAACCTGTCTGCTGCCTGCACAGATGTCAACCATGAAGTTACGGCTGTGTCAGAGTACCAGGGCCAGTCCAAAGAGGTTTACAAGAGATGCGTCAGAGTCTGGAAGCAGGCTCTCACCAGGTGTCAAAGATGTCTTGTCCCTGTCTCGGTGCAAGTGGAGCGCCCATGTATTCAGGTTGGGCCTTCATTGGTACCGACAGGTCCACTACTGGCTCTGAAGAAACATAACCAGCTGCATATGCATGCGCAGTCGACATGGCAGGACTGCCTTGGTGTGCCATTTGTGCATGAGAAAAGTGGGCAGGGTTCATGCCAGGAGAGAACTTCTGGCCAATCATGCGCAGCTGCGCGCTGTCGTCGTCCATCGACACAGGCATGTCATGCACCACACAGTCCACTGGAATCACCACTTGGCCAGGGAGCTGCATGCGAGAGGAATTGGTTCCATGCTTGGCAACACCCGTGCCATTCTTCAAACTGGCAGAGTTTCCAGCCTGTATAGCCATCGTGCGTTCTACCTAGGTGTCTACTTGGAGGCAACAATATTCCACATGACAGCACACTGTTATTCTATGTATCAATGTATCAAGAGTTGACATTCAGAGTGGATGTTCTGACGCCTCATATCTTGAATTGAACAACTGCTGTGGCTTGCAGGCACTGATAACTTGCCTCACTGACTAGATCGCTGCCTTGACAGACGGAACATTTATGTGTCCTGGGTGCAAAGCAGCAGGCACAAAAAACACCCAAATCAGTTAACATCTTTCCGGAACAGCAGCGGAGTAGCAGAGCAGGAGCGCACATCTTCATGTTTGCGGCCACAGCAAGGGCGTCCACAGCAGCACCACACTAGGACACCTAGGATGAGGAAGAACAGAACCCCAACTCCTATGAGGACCCACACGATGTACTGATTCTCCAGGAGGCCCTTGCTGTCATTCGGGTTGACACTGGGGTCATCGAGCTCCTGCAGTTCAGAGATGAACCCATCTCCGATGAGCTTGAGGGACCTGAGCTGCACATCACTACCCTCAGGAGCGTCAAAGCTGATCTCAACGAACTTGGCCAGCTGGCAATTGAGGGCAGCTAGAGACCCAACAGAGTACTCAATCTCCACGAACTTCCACCCATTTGCCATGGGATGTAGAGCAAGCTCCTGAAGATCCGTCACATGTTTCGGGGGCTTGCAGTTGGGATCCACATACGGTAGCACTGTGATGTTGATCTCTTGCAAGGGGGAATCGTCAATTGGAAGAAACAGCGCAACGCTTGCGCGAACCGCTGCCATACCGCCTTCCTGAAACTTGTACGTGATTGTGCCAGGATTGGCAGGGTCCCTGCACTTCTGCCATAGCCGTGAAGGGAACGCAGCATATGCCAAGCAGGTTGGTCACTTCTGTGCAACTGGGGACAAAGCCCAGCAACACATTCAGAGCATCCAGTGAAACAATACTGGCACACCTTCGAGCGAGCCTGGCTTTGTCATTGGAGAAGCTCTTGGGATTGTCTGTCGCAACTCGAACATTTTCAGAGTGGTACAGTTGCTGGATGCGAGTAGCACCGTCGTAAAAGGTCCGCAAGTTCTCCTGTGGAACGTCTTCACATGTGACATCCTGGCCTGGCAAGAGCGTACAGCTGCTTGGACCTTCTCCACACACACTGTCCTCAACGGCTGTGACGTCGACCAAACCGATCTGGACACTGTCTGCAGTGCCACCTGCATCAACGCCTTGCTCTTTTTCCGTTTCTACTAAGTTGATATTCTTCCCATTTGCAGGAACTGCCCATCTCAAATGCACAGCATTGGCACACCAGAACGCACCCTCAATACCAATCGTTACACTTTTCTCGCAACCTTCGCCCTGGTGCTGCATTGTCCCCGTCACCCACTCCACGGATGTCTGCTCAAATACAAAGCCTCCCACATCTGCAGTGGATCCCTGCATGTGAACGTGGTCGCGTCTCTAATAGTCGAACAGAACAGCAAGCAACCACATGCTGATCAGTATCGCGTTGCCGCGCAAGTAGAAGATAGCGGCAGAGAGTGTTAGATTTTGCAATGTAGCAGGCTGTCACGTTTCACCTCAAGATGTCGTGTAGCTGCCTTTGTAGCTCAACGCTTTTGCACTACAGAAGAGCCAGCAGTGCTGCTAACGGCCACGTATGGCCCTCAGATTCAATTACTTACGTATGTCGACTGTGTGGACGCGCGCATTGCTCGTGTCCGCCTGAGAAGCTCGTGTGCATCTTGCACACGGTATCACGGATGTATCACGGCGAGCCTGGACAGACGTCTGTACGCAGCATACCATGTGAGCAGAAATGATACATGTACGACCCAGAAAAGTACTAGAACAGCAAACGGACTGCAGGCCGCCTCACGTAATTGCGCGCAGGGAGACGCGCACTGCACAAAAGCTCCAGAGGAGTGCGTATCGAGGCTGCAACTTCAAGCGTGGAAAGCATGAACACAGAACGGGTATGGCAGGTACGGCAGGTTCAAGTGCACACCGTTGAAGCTGCAAGCGCCTGTTGTAGCTGCTGTGCCTGAAGCGAGAAAACACTTCTGGAGTCCAGGGACACAGAAAGCTGCCAGTCACCTTGCTGTTGCACAAATACTGTGACGAACACTTGATCAATCCCCCTTTCTTCATCATACGTTAATGAACCTGGCTCGCTAGTCTCCCGAGCGAACCGACTCGGATCCCCGCTGAAAGCACTCGCCACCTCGTCCGATCCAGGATTAGAAGCTTGGACAATATTTTGTGTTTCGTCCACTATAGTGAAGTTCTCCGCCTCGTCCACCGCTGCCCGGACAACGCTAGTCGTAGTCGCTAGGATGCAAAGCCAAAAGCAGCAAGCTAGCACAGACAGCAGGCCACGCGTATCGCGTCCGCTCCCCGCCATTATGGCAAGCTCAGAAAGTAGAAACTGCAGACATGCACGTTCTGCTCACTCACAAAACAGTGTACAACAGATGACACGTCCCATGTCTAGACGTATATTCCAAATACGTAGTCATGCTACTAGCCATGTAGCTGTAGTATTGCCGCTCCATACGTATTTGGAGCGCGTTTCTTATTTAGATCTGTTTAGACGTACGAAAGAGAAGGCCCATGCAAATCAGCACACATGCATATGAGAAGATCCCCTCGTCTCTTTGTTGAGAGAATAGCTGTATCGCCCACTAAGGTGGTAATTTCTGTGTCCGAATGTTTTAATCAGTGTGTTGGTTCTTTGAACGGTGCACTGCAGTGCCCGGCCATGCCAGCTTGCGGGACAAGCTTGCCTACATGGAGGTCGTGACCACAAACAAGCACCTCCTGATTCGCATGCATCACACAAGTTTGTCCATATGCTCACTCGCTGCTTGTGTATGTTGTCACGGATTGATGTGGCAAGTACTTCGTGCACACTTTTGCTGTAGAAGCTAGCTGAGCGTTCATTCATGACCACTGCCGAGCATATTCTTTCAAGCCTCTGCACACGCCCGCAACGCCTTTCAATCTCTCCAAGGCACAGTTTATGAGCAGTTGTTGACTGCTGATGTCGTCAGATCACGAAATGTAGCTTTATACTTACTCGTGCCTAGCAAGATTGGGTCCAGATGCTGGTGAAAGTCATGAATCCACAGTCATCTGGCCAGTGATGACTCAATACGCCCCTCGTCACGCTACGGCGCACAGCAGTAAAAATCATTCTGCAGGTGAGAAGTGTCATATGTTTCAGTGCTTCTCCATGCTACCGTGCACAAGCTTCCGCACTCGGTGTCTGCACGGCATATCAATATTAATTCAGAGGCGCATGCGTAAGAAGCGTGCAGAAGAATATCTCGGCATGCAAAACAGTCCAGGCATAGCTTCACGCCAAATAACATTGGACTGTGGCGTGTCGCAGCTCACACTTGGATCTCAAGTCGCCTTGCTTGCAAGCGAGCTCTTGTTCAAAGGGTTCGAGGCTAGCTTTTGAAGGGTTCGCCATGTACTACACACGGAATCGCATGGTGCATTTCCTGCATGCATCTGAAATGTTCCATGAACCTTGCAAGGCCTTTAGAACCAAACCGCGGGCACGTACATGTCCACATGGGGCAAGGACGTGAGCTGCACACATGTACAGAATCGTGGACATGCAAGCATAACGCTGCTCTTAATATATCGTAGCTAAGATTATCCCTGCCTAGAAGAACAGGCCTTTAGTGGTGCTGTGGAGGACGCGAACAAGAGTCGGCACAATATGGCTGTGGCACAGCAGCAGGAAGTCTCCGGCGCAGGCGTTACAGCCACAAACTTATCATATAGTTTTCCTGGAAGTGAGCCATTCCTGAAGGATTTTTCCATGAGCCTGGAGCCTGGAAGCAGGTGCTTGCTGCTTGGATGCAATGGCGCTGGAAAAACCACACTGCTGCAGATACTTGCAGGCCGCTTCATGGTTGATAGAGACATGATACGAGTTGTGGGAAGATCGCCCTTTCACGACCTGGTGCGCACTGCCGCATCTAGCAGTATTCTTGTGTCCCTGGCTGGTAGTACACGCACCACATTTGAACAGCCCCACGTGCAGCTCCACCACACACCACCACCAATTGTCGACGTAGTACCGCAGTAGCGACAAATGTTGCAACGAGATACATCTGCATTCCGAGCCTTGACAAGTTCACACTGTGTAGAGCTTGGTCAGTGAGGGGACACTTGCTTTCTTGGGGCAACAATGGAGGCAGTCTGTAGCTTCTGCCGGTTCAGACCTGCCGATGCAAGCAGACATATCTGCCGAGCACTTGATTTTCAACGTGCCAGGAGTGGATCCTGGGCGTCGCCAGAAGCTTATCGACCTGTTGGACATTGACCTCAACTGGCACCTGCACCGAGTGTCAGATGGACAGCGGAGGCGAGTTCAGATCTGCATGGGCCTTCTGAAGCCCTTCAAGGTTCTCCTGCTTGATGAGGTGTGCCCATGGCAGCATTGCAGTACTGACAACATGAGAATGCGTGTGACCTCGCCCTGCTATGAATGATTTAATTGTTTTTGCGATTCAACATCGTGGAAAAGCCAGCAATATAGCACGTTCGTCTACAAGAAGTAATGACCATGTCAGGGTCAAGGTTCTACACGTGCAAGGGCAGCAATCGCGCCAGTGCTGCACATTTGGACCCCTTAGCCACTATGACGTCACCTGATCAAACATGCACCAGACCTACTTCAGGCCTGACACGCACTTCAACCATCAACTGAACGAAAAGACCACGGATTTTACATCAGTACAGCCTACAGATGCTTCAGGCATGAGCCTGAGCCTGTTGGAAGCTGTTCCCTTGCTTCATGCCACATATTTCTTGCCAACTGCACCCTCTCCCAGAAAAAAACAACACCGGACTTCAGCTGATCCCGAAAAGTGTGCAAGGCACTTTTCGCACAGGTCACAGTTGCATGTGGCTGCATCCAAGCCATAGCAGTATGTGAACAGGTCCATGGTTGACATGAATTGGCCACTTGCAACTGTTCTTGCAAGCTCTGAAACTTGAATATCAGGCTGCACAAGTACCACACGGTCAAATGGTGTTGCTTACAAAGGTAGGCTCTCCACTCATGTTACATGGTTGCAACAAGCTACATTGTTGCAGGTCACAGTAGATATGGACGTCCTAGGCAGGCTGCAACTGCTACGTTTCTTCAACCAGGAGTGTGAGGAGCGCAAGTGCATTGTGCTGCTTGCAACGCACATCTTTGATGGCCTCAAGGACTGGATGACGCACGTCGCTTTTGTATCGGATGGCAAATTGCTGAAGGGAGGCCCTGTGGAGGACTTCCCAGAGCTTCAGCAGGGGAAGGTACCGTGTCTGCACACCCACCCTGTACGTGCAAGCCGACACCACGCTGCACATCCGCTACTTTCTGAACCTTGTGGTCAAGTGTCTAGTGGTGTTGGGCATGCTGTTGGTCCAGGGCGCTAGGTGAGCATAAGAATGAATACCAGATGGGTTGCATGAGAGGTGCAAACATTCGCAGCAAACTCAGATGTGAAAATAGAGCCCTTCTGGTGATTTGTTGTTGCAGAGTTTACGAAAACTTCTGATGATGCAATGCGCTGGCGAATGCTTCTAGGTGTTAGGTGCTTGCGTGCAGGTGATGAAGACCGCCTATTCGTGGTTGCATGCGGAGCGAGACAGGTTGCGGGCCCAGCCGAAGAAGCAGGTCAAGGTGAAGACTGCTGCTCAGATGTTTGGGTCGCGCCAGATGTCATATTTCAGATGAACTAGCATGTCCTTGTATGCCAGGTTATGCAGAGTTTAGGGAGTGGGTGTTGTTGATAGTCGATCTCGCCATGTCAAGCTTCCCCTGTATGACTTGTATTGTGATTCTCTATGTTGGCACTCTTGGGTAGTTTTCCTGTAAAGAAAACACGGTTTCCTGATACCGAAAGAAATGGCCGAAAGGTAGCGTACATGCATGGTAAGAGCACAGGGTGTTGCCATGGGTGTTACCACCCAGGTGCTCGGCAGAAACACACTGGTTAAGTATAGATAGGGGTGAACACCTATCGTACTTCACGCAGATGGTGTCTGCCAAGAACGTGTCAGGTAGTGCTACATAGTTGTAGCCCAGTTTACCCACGCGTCCACCCTGGGCCAGCCTTTAGCCGGAAACTAGGCTTTGTGCCCCTCATAGAAGTTGTGTGATCGGCAGGATCTCGCCCATCTTTCAAGCGTTTGTAGCCGTGATATAGGCCTTGTGCAGGTACAACAAGGCCCCCATTATGGCCACAGGTACGCTGCCTTTTCATTTTTCCCTGACTGGAAAGGAAAGCCGTATTGCTGAGAATCTAAGCATTTCATGGTACGCACTGCACTGCAATGAGCTGAGTTTCCTTCGAACAGGTCTCATCAGTGGGGTGTCACAGTACATTTCAAGATGGCTCATGTGGGGTCTAGCAGGTTGCAACTGCAGCAACAAGCAGTTCACAGTATCGCAGCAATGGTCTACCACAGATAACAGGTATGCTTGAAAGACATCGAATGACAGAAACTTCTGCACTCCCCCTTCCGCCACTGAAGGCAGTAAGTACAACACAACCACCCACAACAGGCCATGGCGTTATCTCCTCCGAATGTCGCCTGGTTCATCTTCCGTTGAACTCGCCTGGCAGCGAAGATGTGTTGGGTTCTCCGGAACTCGCCTTGGAATGGCAGGTGATAAGGGGGACACAGGTTTCCCCATTCAAGATAATATATGCTACTGCACTGTCCGCCACCATCGATGAAAGTTTCACAACTTACTCCTTGATGCTGTTGCACTCACTCGTGGGCAGCCCACCAGCAGGGCTGAAGTCCCCATGCAAACATTCTAAGACACAGTAGCATGATAATGAAGTCATCTCACCCGTACAACCCTATGCATGTTTTGCACTGGCGTCATGCATCAACTTGATGCAGATGCACGGCTGAACAGCCTCTGGCTTGACGGTAAGGGCGGACTGTCTCATGCGAGCAGAGTATTCGGAGACAGTCACCTGTGCATTGTGTACAGCTTCAGTCCAGCGTCACACTCATTCTTGCAACACCAGCTGTTCGCAGGTTAGTTGACCCGCGGTGTCGGGCAACGCTTGGTGGAGGGCATGGCTGTGCCTGTGCATGCTCATTGAGGATGTATGCCTTCGGGCCGCGCGGTCGGTGGTTCAATGCCTATCTTGACTTTGTTGTTCTACTTTCTACACACACACAAATTTCCCAATCACACGCACATCTACACTTCTAGCCCTTCCTACGCCATCAGCAGGGCAGGATTCTCCATATGGAACTGGAAAGATTCTAGGAAGTGAGCTGCGATGCTTTCATCCACCACCCTATTGTCTGCAGACAGCCTCACATTCATGTATGATTCTGACACCACGTGTCCGTTCTGCTCCACACAGTCATCAATGGAGCCCCCAACAGCCAGAATGCAGGCCTGTGGAGGGTTGATGATCGCACTGAACTCCTTCACTCCAAACATTCCAAGGTTCGAAATAGTGAAAGAGCCGCCCGTGAACTCTTCTGGCTTGAGTTTGTTTTCCCGCGCACGCCCTGTACAAAACAAGCACAGCTGTGTTTCCACCGACACACAGGGAGATTTTCGTGCTCTTCAGCTACATATGGAACCTGGCCGCGCATCACCTTGCACAACTTCCTCGGTGTTGACATAAGCCAGCAGGTAGGAGAGCAACATGCAGCAATCAACATGCATCAACAATGCTGATTCAACAGCCTTGTAGCAAAACGCCCGACACATATTTTCGAGTAAAGTGATGGGTGCTTGTGCATGCTGCGTGGAACCTTCCTCATCAACTGTCAATTCCGCCTGTAAAGATGCTGCGGCTGTGCTGGTGGGCCTATGCATGTGTGGGCAACGCACGCAGTGGGCACAGAACAAGAGGGGACCACCAGCAACCAGCACATGGTTGATGCATGCACCAGAAGGTGCCCCAGAGGGCCCGCACCAGCGAGATCCTTCATCGCCTTGCCAATTTCTGTCACAGTTTTCTGGTCAGCGCCCTTGACAATGGGAGTGATGAGGCCGCCCTCGGTGGCCACTGCCACAGAAACGTCAATGCTTGAAAACCTGCACACGAACCCTCTGTCATGCGCGAGAAAATTCCTCCGCAGTTCGTTCACTAACAGTAGGGGTCTGGTTTCAGTTGCTGCAAAGCAGACCACACCGGAGTGCAAGCTGGACCACTTTCCAGCGCAGGTAACCATGTCAGGAAGCACGTTGGGGACATGGAAATACGACGAAGGGTGGCGAACATCACCATAGAGAAGCACTTCACGAACACCTTCAGCAACTAGAAAAGCTGTGATTCGTGTGTATGAAATAGATCACAATTCGCACTTTGCCCCACATGCTGCAGATGATCTCAGAAGCTGGACGCATCACACCGCTTGATCGCCTCAGCTTTCACATCCCACCCCGCACAGGCACCTGGCACCGCCTGCAGCGCCTTGGCCACCGCCTTGATGACAAAGTCGTTCACAGAAGCCTTCACGCCAGTCTGCTTCAGAGCATTGCGAACTGAGCTCAGGGGTCCGAGCCGAGCACGCCCAGTAACGTAAATCGCAGGAATCTCAACCTTGCTCTGCAGCAGCCTCTTTGCAATCACACGTCGCATGTTCGAAGTTGGGATGTCAGAGTATCGCTCCCCACGCTGCAGCCTCGCAGAGATGGGGCTGCCAGAAATAGCAGCGGCAGGAGGCACAGGTGACGCTGCTGGAGCCTTTGCCCCTGAGTTCGTGGCTACAGGAGCGACAGGAGCAGCTGCCGGCGCAGGCGCGACACCGCCAGCAATGGCTGCAAGAACATCAGCTTTTGTGACGATGCCCTGGGGCCCAGTTGGCTGAACTTGGTCTGCTGTCATTTTGGCGTTTTTGAGTGCCATGCGTGCAGCTGGCCCAATTTTGCTGCTGCGAGTTACTGCCGGTGCAGGAGGTGATGCTGTGGCTACAGGTGCTTCAGCAGGAGGTGCTGCTGTAGGTGCCGCAGCAGCCGCGCTTGGCTGGAAATCAGCGAATGCGGCAACATCCGCCTTGTTCTCTGTCAGCACAACGACAGGCACCCCAACAGGGATGTCTTTCGTGCCTGCTTCCACAAGCAGCTTTGCAATGAACCCCTCGTCAAGTGTTTCAAAACCTGCAGGAGTGAACCACACAGTGCGAAAAAGTGGCGAAGAATTTGGTCACCGTGGCTGCAACCATGCATCGCCGTCTGCTAGGATTATGATTTTCATTTGGCTCTCTCAAAACTGCAGTGCACGTGCTGGCAATTGGTCGCATGCCGAACAATGAGCGAGCCAATACTAGCAGCAAGATCATATGTCACTCCATGGGAGCAAGGAGATGTTATTGAAACGCTGTAAGAAGTGTTCAGTTGCGCTCTATGTTGATATGTGACTATAGAAAGGGGCTAATCACCATGCGCAATTTCAAAAGCGCTCCATGCATGTCCACCTTTTCACCAAACAGCACTCTGTGGCATTACACAAAAAATCACTGAAGCTGCATGGCATATTCTATCGTACGACTGTGCACCGTTTCAGATCGTGGGCACGGACGTTGCTGGTGCTCAGATGATGGCGCGCACCAAGGGTGGCCTTGTCAGTTTCAATGTCAGCTAGTTCTGTGCCGGCTTCCACCTCATCACCTGGCTTGACCTTCCAAGCCACCAAGCTCCCCTGCTCCATTGTAGGGCTGAGCGCTGGCATTGATAGTATCTGATGTGGGGGATAGCTGCTATAATATCGAGAGCATGGCTGCAGCAATCGCTGAACAGCCATCCTGAGAGTGCTTTGGGATCTTCTGCAAGATTCTGCTGCGCCATGCTGACGTGGAATCTGCACATAAGAAACAACATTAATTGAAAGCACGTTCCGAAGACTCAGGTTGTTTTTGTACTGAGAGTGGGGCAGCACACTGGATCAGTTGTCGCTTGATGGCTGCTTTGGGACGTGCTACTGAGGTTCCTCTGCCTGCGAATCAAAGCTCTTCGTTATTAAGGTGGAATATAAAGGTGATGAGATGCTCAATTTCGTCAACTCGCAGCATGGTTCGTGGGCAGTGGCCTGTGGTGCACAACGCAGCATATGAAACAGATGGATATCTGCCTGCGACAGTAAAGGCTTCTAGAATATAGACGCAAATCTGCAAGGGCTTCAGGGACAGGTGATCAGCAAGCGTGTAGCACCTGCAGCTCCAGGTAGAGTTGACGGAGACCCAAGACTCCTCCACAACACAAAGCGAGGCTTGGTGCCGTAGCAGGCTGTTTGTACAACGAAACATCATACTCGACTGTTATAGCTTTACAACACTTTCATCACGACAGTATACAGCACTTGCAAGCTCCACCACCTGCGCCGTCTGATCGCTGAATCATTACTAGACACACAAGATCTGGCTCGAGCCCTCTACCTTGCGAAAGCAGCATCACACTGCATGACATGTTGAATAATACAATCTGCCTATATAAACTGCGTACTCCAACCAAGCCCGGCCGGGACATGTCTTTGGCGTTCTTGCATGTGCCGCATGCAGCCGCACATGCTCCGAAACATGCCTTGACAACGGCTGCGCGCATGTGATCGATCCATTTCTGCCAGTACATGTCCTCACAATGATGAATATGGTAGCTGGGTATGCACGTGCTGTCTGTGCGGAGCATATTTCGTGTTTTATGAGGCTGTTGAGCTGAAGCTCAGCTTCATGAACTCGAGAATGGACATCGTTGAGGTATTTGATGACGGATTCGAGGACTTCACTGTCAATACTGAACAAGAACGCTTGACATGTGACATCGAGCGGGCTACTCAGCAGTGGCTGCTCCAGCTCTTGAACTCAGACCGTTTACATGGTTTGGAGCGGGTTTATGAGGGAGCCACACACACAACAGCGGTAGAAGGTGTGCAAGAAATTTGGACACACTGAGCCACTATTGCGGCGCCATTCCCTGTGGTGACTATCTCCGTGCTTCTGTGCAGTTATCAAGCACGACCTCCCGTTCCGAGAAGAGCCGTACGTGCTCAAGTTGCATGTCCCGCAGTCACCTGATGCATATTCTGGGAATGTGAATCAAGCACTCGTGCAATTGTGTGATCATGGGAGAGTACCTGGCTTCTTACACAACATTGAGAGACTCTTCGGCGTGCGCCTGTTCATGTCGGTACGAACTGCTTGCAGCGATTCCAATTATGAAGTGCTGCTAGATGACATGTAGCGTACGTTTCGCTGCTGATAGCATCATTACTCCTGTGCAGCTGACGCCTCTGCAGTCCAACACATTGAAACCAGTGGGCAGATCTGAAGCTTGTACTCTCCGCTCTGCTGCTGCATGTGCTCTCGCACAGCTTTTCGAAAGTATGGCAGAAGATATATCTGGGGCGGATTGCCCCTTTGACTTGTCCAGCATCCCAATTTTCATCCCTGAGTTCAACCCGCGGGATGGATGCTGGTCTGGTGTGTCTTGTTTGGGGTCCGGCCATCTTTTTTTCCAGTCTGAACGCTCCATCGGAGTTTCGACTCATTACGTCGATGTCAAGAGGACTTTGCAGGCACGTTCTGGAATCTCTGCAGTGCTTGGACCTGCTGCTGGTCTCTCAAACAGAATACCTCCCGATCCTTCCTTGGGTTGCTACAGCAACATGGATGCAAAGCATGGGAACCATCAAAGCACTGAAATTGGGCCTGGCGTCTGCACTGAATCATATGGAGCTCATTACGGATACTAAACATGACATGGTTTCCTGTGATATCCAGTTGAACCTTTCGACAGCCGATGGAAAGTCACTGAATCTGTAACGTTATAGGTGGATTACTAAGAGTTCTGGCTGACTGAGGTAGCAACACACACTGCAGGTGTTCAGGAAGCGGCTGAGCATAGTTGATCCCCCTGCAGCAGAATTTTGCACGACTCTTGAAGATGAACTACAATGGAAAGCGTTTCAAGCAGCTGCAGTCATTGGAGAACGCCTGCAGCCACCTTCAGCCCACAAGGATCAACATGAGCTGCTCAGGACCTTTCATGCAACAGTGTCAAGCAGCTCTGTGTTCGAGGCCCCAGTACCATGGTTGTGCGGATTTACCTCTGCTGCCTTTGATGCAGCAGCCGGATCTTTTGATGCATGGGATTCTCAAGCACCATGGCAGCCCTGGGCAAGCTTACCAGAAGCTGTGTCAAGTGTTCATGTGGAATGTATTTGGCATGCAGTCCCACTTCAGGTGTGAAAGCAATCCTGGGACGTGCTGCGATCAAGCTCACAACAGTAACCAACCATGAAGAATAGGAAGCCATTTTGTTGGCTAATTGCTGCTCACTGTGCATATTGTCTGTTCTCAGCTTTGGGATCATCCTCTTGTCAGTTTATCACGCTTTGAGCTGGACACAGTGCAGGATGCACACATCACGGACATGCCTTTCCTGTGCAGACCTTGGTCAGGCAGAAGGCAGTAGATGCCTTCTCAGCAGATGTGTGGCATCTGCGGGCGTACTCATCTAATAAGAAGCAGTTGGTCGCGTCATCGGGGTCATTTGATGCTGCTGTGGATCCAGATGGCCCCCAGCAACCCCTTCTTGACCTCTCCACTGACCCCAGAGAGACAACAAAAGATGACGAACAGGTGTGTTGTTTGAGAGTCTGGATTCTTCTGGTGCTGTTCACAGAAATTGGTGCTACATTCACTATCTTGCTGCTAGTGATAGACTTGTTCCATGCAGAATGCCCGCTCTGGGTCGAGATTGGCTCCTGAGCAGATGAGCACATTTTCCAGACAGCTGAAAAGGCTCCTCCCACTGGTCATCGCACTTGCCAATGTATGCTAAAGCATCCCTTCTTGACTTTGTTTGAAGCACACCCTGTGGGGAGGGGTTGACGCACAGCCCAAGGGCATGCAACGCGTATTACACTCCATAACGGCATCACCATCAGAGCTAGCTGCTTGAAGCTACTGTCGTTGCAATGTGCCACGCTGCTTACTGCTAGCATAGATCCTGTTTCCGTTATTCTTGAACACGGAAGTGCGTGTGTAGGAGACTGCATGGGATGACATTGAAACGCGTGAGTGGTGGCATGAGCGTGGGCTAAAGCGCCCACGGGCTCCATCTTCAACTGCCCTCGGTGCCATCTGTCAAGATGTGACATCAGGTGTGCTTGAAAATGCTCAATATGCAATCAGATCCTACTCTTGTGGTGTCCTCATTTTGAAGACTCAGTCCGTTGGACCCTAATGCAGAGTTTGCCTGCCAGAGGGTGTGGCAGTTTTTCAAACTTGAGCCCTACTTTCGCAGATATTCAACTCAACAAGTACTCCATGTTCATTTAACTTCATGATGTCCTCCAACAACTGGTGTAAGCTGTTTGCAGGGACTCCTATGGCCGAATCGGGGTTGCCTCCTTCAGTTTCGGCTACAGAGTATGTTGGGCATCTATTGTCTAGCTTCGAACATCCTTGTCACTCAACCAGTGGCCAGAAGGAACCTCGTAATCATCAGAACTGTTGTGATGCTCCAATGGCTTGCTCTGGCAACCCGACTTCCAGCACAGTTCGTTCATCTGCACCCCGCCAGGTTTGTTGCGCTCGAACCTTCTTCAAACAGTTGCATATCAGTATCCTGAACAGATTGATTAAACTTCCAGCTTCAATATTGATATCCATATACTATAATACGTTTCAACGAGCTGTAGCTTCACGCAGTACGATAAGGGGCTCTCCATAGTTTCTCTGCGAACCCATGTATGTCGCGAATGTCAGAGACATACAAACAAGGAAGCCATGTGGCGACAGGTGAAGTCTGTGGTCCTGGTGTAGGGGCTGTCACTGCTGCAGCAGATGTACAAAGCAGGCATCATTTACTCTGTCAGGAGTCATGTGACTGCTAGGTGACCATGCAGGCATGGCTGGGCACTCCCAATGCAGCATCTCCCATGGGCATGCTTTCATTGCACATGCTCAAGCTTGGATGCCCGTATGCAATCTCGCTTCTCTGGAGAGAGTTCCTGAATACTGCAGCAGAGAAGCACTGTCACGAACTGCGCCATATTGGAGGGCAGTTTTCAGGTGCATGCATGTACACCCTGGGACGTCTTTCAGGTGATATACGCTTCACTGAAAGTGTTGCCGCTGCTGCCAACTTTCTGGCACTCGCTTTGTTCTCTTTCAACAAAGTTCAGCGACACAATGATCAGAGACTTGACTACTCACAAGAGCTTTGGCATGTTCTGATGACGTACACAGCGAGCTTCGAGAGTCTGCAGGGGCCTCAGCTAACGAGGGCAGCCAGCAAACGATGCCTGAGGAGCCCAGGAACCTGCACGAGGCACCGTTTTCTGAGAAGTGGCTGGATCAACTGAACCAGCAGCTGATTTACATGCACACAGCACACAAAGCGTGGAACTACGCATGCCTGGAGGCCTCGGAACACTTTGACCCCACTGATGCCTTAGTTGCAGCAGGATTTGTCTCAAAGGATGCAGCCGTGCACCCAGAGTTACATCCCGCTGCAGGCGATGCATCTGATGAACCCCACATCCCTACAGGAGGCACGGCTAAGGAGGACCCCGTTTCACTGCCAAGCCTGAGGATGACAGATGTTTTTGGCCTCGTTGCCCGCAGTACTGAGCAGATGGCAGCTCCTGGTGGTGATGTGAAGATGGGTGTGCCTTCTCTGAAGCTCGTACACCAACCACAGCCTAGCCTGGCAATTGGCCAATGTAACAGGATCATTCCTGTGCTTTGGACAATCCGGAACCTTTCAAACCGTTGGGATGAACGTGGGCGCAAAGCGGTTGGCAGAAACACTTTGTGCTTTCTTGCATAATGATTGACGAACTGTGATGTCGAGCTTTCTGCAGTTGTTGATTTAGGTTATCACCTTAAGTGTTGATGTCGATAGGGCCAGATTTCCAGTCAGAGGTAAAGGATACGAAGAAACCTGGATCCAGCTGACCATAGCAGGAAATAACATGTTATCGCACATGACAGCACCAGCTTGTTCCCATGCAGCTGAACGGAGCTCAAAAAATGGCAGCCAGGAGAGGGACAACTGCTCTGAAGTGGACAGTGGTAGGAGCAGTAGCGCAGGGTTTGGTCTCCCAACAGTCCTCAGCGCAGAATCTCCGTGGCGAAACTGGCTGCACCACCAGGAATCCTTGGATAAACAGCCAACAGAAACTACATCACAACCTGATACAACAGACACATCAGCACCAGCAGCATCCACAAGTAAAATGAGCGTCTCTGCTGTGGGTGCGACTCATTCAGGTGCAGGCTACGATGACACTGTTGACATCTCAATCGATGGTGACAGCGGGGAGGATGGAACCTGGATGCCGGAGGCCAAGGGGAAGCCGGGACCTGTTGCTGAGGCAACAGAGCAAGACATGTACTTCCAGGCAGCGCCTCAGTCCTTTGAAGTTCCTCCCACAGGTATCTCTTCTGTGATAGCTCTGAGAAGGGACTTGCACAGTGCAACGACTGCACCCCGCATATCAGTCATCCGTACTTGATGTCACATGTAGTGTATGACCCTCTGCATGGATTGCTATTCTTTCATGCTACAGGAGAGCTTTCCCTAGCAACATGTCGCAATGGTAGAGACTGATTCATACAGCCATGCCGAGTCTGCCCAAAGCAGAGGGTAATGTTGTGTGTACTGAGATGAATCTGAGATGGCGCTTGGCTGTACAGCTGAAGCTCAACCCAATGGTTCACCAGCACGCTCCAAGTGGACAAAAGAAGCGCTGCAGATTTTCTACAGTGAGCTTCGGCAGGCCCTCACAGTGGAGGAGGCCAAGCTACGCAGTGTGATACTGTGCCTCAGGCATATGCCACCTGGGCCCATGCTCATGTCTGCACTCCTGTGTTGCTGCCAGGTGTGGTCGGTCCTAACAGGTTGATATCCATGTGGCACCATGTTCTGAAAGATGGAACCTTCCGCTTTCACACCAGCTCTGTTTCATACACTACTGTAGAATGAATTTACACCACTAAGGAATGCATGAAGATACACAGATACACTTGGAGAGGCACAACAACACAGAACCGGTACTGGCTAAAAAACAGACTAAAATGTTGCACCTATCACAACAGAACTAAGCGGAGTTGTTTTCTTGAAGCCCTGGGAAGCTTCTGCAGGTGGCCTTGTTGTCCTTTGAGAGCAGCAGAGCTGCGCACCACGGGCTCGTGCAAGACGCAATCGAAGAGTGCTGGCATGAGGGCGCAGATACATCTGCACAGCTCTGGCGCATGATTGGAGGTTTCGACAGTGATGCCAAGGTAACATACTGCCTGCTTTTTGCAAGATACATCTTCTGTCTCGTCAAACCACCCCTTTGAATCTTGTAGTAAATTCCTTTTCAGCCACGTCAGAGTTTGTACTCAAAGGTCCAGCCTACGTTTCAGCTGCGTTGCAGGTGCACCAGCGCATGGTTGCAGGTCAAACCCAGCTGCCGGTGGCATGTAGCAAGCTGAGCAGGAGGCGCTTGCGAGAGATGCTGCCGCTTCTCCTGGGGCTGGTTCGCAGCATTGAGCGTGTCGAGCTTCTTGTGGCTGCAGGTGCGCCTACATGAGCCAAACCAGCATTCTGGCAACATCCAAAACCATGACTATTCTATACGTTTTACTACTGTGAGTTGCATGAGCTGACAAAAGACATTTGCATGACAAGTGTCATCCCCAGACATTCCTTCCCCTCTGTGAGCAGGTCAATTCACTCAGTGATCAGTGCCTGTCTCTTCGATCTAAATCAACACGATTTTCTTTGCATCTGTATGTGCCAGTGCAGGTGAATCCCTGACGCGCCGATTGCCAGGGTGCCCTGATCTAGTGGAGAAGCTACTAGCAAACGCGCTGAAGAAGCCTACAGATACCCTTTTAGATGATGCTCTCACTGCCACAACACATGTGTGTATATCGGAGCCTGAATGTGCTGCGTTTCATGATCACCGACCATACTGTACACTTTATGCTGCAAGCTACTTGTTGTATTTCTCGCGCTGCAGAGGTATCGGTAATGCTAGTTAAGAGTGAAGCATTCTGCAGGATGACCGTGTGACAGGAGCACAGGTGAAAATCAGTTCGATAGAAGAGCGTAAGCGGCTGGCAAATATCATGCAGAAGCACTGGCACGGTGTTCAGCAGACCATGGAGGAGCAAGGCACAGGTGCAAATTCTGCCACCGGCAAGTCAACACCCAGCCAGAAGAGGTATCTGTCAGGTAGTGCTATGAGTACACCAAGGTTGGGTTGGGGTGACCGTATTCGGGAGGAATTTGTCATGACTTGTGAGAGGACTTGCTCTGAGCTCGAGCATCAGACCCTTGATGATGATGACGATGTGGCCGGTGAAGGTGCCCCAGCCCCCCCCTTGCATCCGCCCCATCGCATCTATGTTCGTAGGACTGGAAATGTGATTTGTGCTGCTACAAGTCTGGTGCATGGGGCACACTGACGGTGACAACGCAAGGTAGCAGAGATTCAGCCAAATCTAGGGTATCGCAATTCGGATATATTGTTAACAGAATCCAATGCGCAGTGTTCGTCAGATCGATGTACATGTTTCAAGGCTTGCAGTATCATGGTGCGATGAATTGGTTTCTAAAATCAGCATTGCTGCAAGAGCAAGAGTGAGATCCACATTGCTTTGTTTCCAGTGTACACCAGTGTAGATGAATAGGTGCAGGAAGCATCAGCATGTAACCATGAACTCAGACATTGACAGTAGTCATTGTCTCACCTGTCTTGGTCACCATTGTTGCTGATGGCATACAATAGGTATGCAAGAGCGACCAAATACCACTAAGTAAACATCGAGCATCTCCAACGCAACATCGGGAAGAAGTCGACGGTTTCTCTCATATATAATTGTAGTGATGATGCGCATCAGAGCAGCTGGCACATGGACCCGGGCAACGCCCATCGACCCGGAATGACCTAGTAACTGTGCAACGAGTTTCGCGTGGGCACATGTTGCCCTGGTTGTTTTGTTGTGGTGCAATATTTATGCATACGGCCGCGGATCACCGCCATCCGAGTCAGCGGGGTTTTCAATGTCTTGAATTGTTGACAAAGGCAGAACAGATCACAACACAACTCCTTTGGTAGCGAGGCCTCGTCTACCACCTCCACACAATTATCTCTTGTATTGTCATCTGAACAGAAAACCTGCCGGTTCAACGAATCCCCGTGAACGTACGAATAATGACCTGACGTGCTACAGCGATATGTTCATTGAAAGCGTCAGTATCGACGGCTTCAAGTCGTACTCCAAGAGAGTAGAAATCAATGGGTTTGATCAAAGTTTCAATGCTATCACAGGGCTGAATGGGACAGGCAAGTCCAACATCCTGGACGCAATATGCTTCGTTCTGGGCGTCAAGAACCTGGACAAGGTAACACACCTTCCCGCATCAAAGCTGAATTTTACATGATTTAGTGACACAGTGTAACGCCCCAGCCTGCAGGTCCGCGCAAAGAGCCTCCAGGAGTTGGTTTACAAGCAGGGCCAGGCGGGTGTCACCAAGGCGACTGTCAGCATCACTTTCAACAACGAAGATCCAAAACGGTGCCCCGACGGCCAATGGAAAGATAAGAAGTCGATTACGGTGACTAGGCAGGTGCGTTGACGGGCAACGAACCCTTTGCGGTGACAGCTGTCACCGCACGCGCAGCGCCTGATTCAACAAAGTACGCTCCATGCAGGTTCAAGTAGGCGGGAAAGATAAATATCTTATCAATGGGGTGAACGCACAGGCTGGGTATGCACTACTTTCTCCATTCGCATGCGCGCAGGCCACACCTGCTCATGCCTCTCCTGCGTAGCTCCTGCTACACTTCCTCAAGCTCCGTGAAAACTTCTGCTGTACAGGCGTGTCCATGACATGTTCCAGGCCTTCAAGCTGAACGTGAACAACCCCCATTTTCTCGTAATGCAAGGCCGGATCACCAAGGTGCTGAACATGAAGCCCATGGAGATGCTGAAGATGCTGGAGGAGGCAATAGGTACTCAGATGTATCAGGAGAAGCGTGGCCGTGCTCTCAAGAACATGGAGAAGAAAGAAGAGGACCTGGCTAACATTGAACAGGTGCGCTGTTCATGCTTCAGTCGCGCATGTGATTGTTTTATTGGGGTGCTGATGCCTGCCAGTCTTGAAAGTCACCCACATATACATCCAGAAGCATCTACAGTCACGCATCCAGGTGATTCAGGAACACTGAAATTGCTCTTGTGCATACCAACTGGGTGGGTACAGAACTACAGACCATCAGTTAAAGGACCTTGTTCTTAGACACAGCTGATTTTCCAGCAGTATTTGTCCCTTGATGGCAGTTTTGGCGGAGCTGTGATGTGTTCAAATGATGCATGCAGCTACTAGACAAAGAGCTCAAGCCGCAGCTACTGGAGATGCAACAAGAGCTGGAGGATTATAAATCCTATCAGAAAACTGTGTCGGAGGTTGACACCCTTGAGCCGCTCATTCGAGCTTGGACCTACTACACCTGCATAGAATCTCACAAAACCTTACTGGCTCGCATTGCAGAGGCTGAGGAGGAGGATAAGACGCTTGACAACGATATAGATGCAGCGGAAGTGGGTCGCATTTTACTTTGACGTTGCCCTGTGTGCTGCATCATGATCTGTACAAATGTTCATGGTGCTGATCGATAGTGGGTGCAAAGTGGTGCTGGCGCACTGTCCTGTCAGCATGTTGGGCAAGATGGATCTGGGAGATATATGCACCGTCATGTATGTAGATGTGATATATGCATGCTTGCACACATGGTCTTGCAAGGGCGCCAATGAATGTGGCCTGCTTCGTGCAGACAGGCATCAAGACCGCAGGCGACGAGATTGAAAAAGTGCAAGCGAAACTGCAGCAGATGGGAAGTGGGCAGCTAAAGGCTGTGGATAAGCGTGTGCAAGATCTCGGGCTCGAGCTTGCCAACCTCAGGGGCGACCAGGAGACTTTGTCAGACTCAGTAAAGGTGCGTCAGTGTTCAGTAGTCCCTCACAGCCTGTGTCAGGTCTGAATCTCAGATCCCAACGACATGAACTGCTGCACATTCGACTTGCCATTGAATACCCAGCAAATGGATCAATTATGTGTTGGAGTGTAAAGCAAGATTTCTGGCAGTAGGGCTGCACGAAACACGATACCGATATTATCGTACGATATAGTGTCCCAAGCTGGGCTATCTCGTATAGCACAATGTCATAACGAAAAGAGGTGCTGTAGCAAGGGCCAGAAACATTGGTAAACGGGGAAAATCCCCCTGGATATATTGACAGCAAAGAAAGCATAACCTAGTTGGGAACCATGCCATGACCGGGAACTTGGCCCTCAGCAGTGTGATGAAATTGTAACGTGCCAGATTGAGTGAAAGAAGCGCTCTTTCGTGTGCTCTCGCATTCCATGCGTTCCGAACTTTCAAATTGTAAGTCATGCCTAGTGCCAAGTCCACTGTGCCGTCGCAGTACGAGGATCAGCTGTTTGTTGATCGCGATGACTTCAGTGATGAACATGCATGGGCAGACTGCTGTTGTTGATGATGCTGTAGTTGCTTACTCTGGTGTAACGGGGATAGCATGCTTGACAATATAGACATGAAAGCGGTTGTAAATGGGCCAAAGCAAACGGAATCGCGGATTGAACCAAACCAATAGAAGCAAAAATATACCAGATTTGTGCATGTCGTACGCATTTGGTGAAAGGGCATAGCTGAATCTTTCATTCATCTTACCAGCATCGTTCAATATCTTATGCAGCGTATCGTGTTGGCTGGGAAATATTGTGTTTTGTGCAGACCAATATGTCAGTCGTGCGCGTTTTACACCCTCTTCACATCCAGCTGCTGCAAAAGCCATTTCTGTTCTCGGGATCAGGCAGTATGTATTCATGGCCAAGATAACACATGCCATCTTGCATGCATCCATCCTTCATGGCAATGCGAAGAACCTGTACCACAGCTGCAGTGCTACTGTACCCAACTCATAGCAAAGCGGAATCATCCATGTCCACGTGCACAGTGACTTAGGATGTCTCCATTGGCTTCAGATCAAACGGCAGGAGAAACAGGACTACCAGAGGGATCTGGATGACCTCTCTGAGGAGGCTTTTGCCGCTGCAATAGCAGAGCTGCAGCAGGCTGCAGACAAGAGTGCAGAGGCTGCTGCAGCTGCTGATGCTGAGTTCGAAGCTGCCAAGTGCCATCTTGCTGGCGCAGAGCGAGGAGACGGCCGTGATGTGAACAACCTCACGATGCCTGAACGTGTGCAGCAGGCTGAAGACGACATGGTGCGAGTCCGGCATTATGCAAGAGATACAGTACAATCATGTGAACTCGTACTCGTCCGAACTTGCACGAGCACTGGTTGCACAAAACATCTTGATCAAGCCAAAATGCAATGCGTTAACTAGTACTCGTCCTAACCCGACCAATTTTCTGGTGCACATAGGGGTATGCACTGTAGATGCTTTGTAGTGTGATAGTTACGAATGATGCAGCATGTGACCAATGCATTGAAACCTTCTGTTGTTGGGACAGGGATGTGTAGCGCTGAGCTGTATGCCGCTTGGGAGCTGTGCATGTCATGTGTCACTGTTGAACGCAACCAACGCCCATTGTGGCATGTAGAAGAAGCATCAGAAGGAGGCAGAGCGCCTACAGGCAGCTGTGAAGCATCTTGAGAAGGAATTCAAGAAGGCTTCGGCCGATGCAGCTGCAAAGTGTGGTGCAGATGCTTGGCTGCTGGAATCTCTGGATGCCCGCAAAGCTGCTGTTGCAAAAGCTGAGGCGGCTGTGGCCGCAGGGGGTTACGACCCAGCTGCCCACACTCATCTTCAGAAATTGCGTGCATCTAAGGCACAAGAAGTTCATGCCTGCCAGGTACGAACTGATCGTGCAGAGTCATGAATCAGCTGTCGTGATGTTCCAAACTCATATAAGGCATGCAACAAATGGCAGCTGTAAGTTGGTGGCCCAATTTCATTCCCGCATAGCACTATTTTCGATTCTGTACACATGTAACTGCTGTGTGGTGCAGGCCAGGTACAGGGAGGTCATGCGGCATGTGGGACACATCCTTGGCTTCTCCTTCTCAGACCCCTCCCCGAACTTTGACAGGCGCCAGGTACGTGGGCCGATTGCAAGGCTGGCAACGCCCAAGGATCCTGTGCACACCACTGCACTGGAAGTGGTCGCGGGGGGCAAGCTCGGTCATGTTGCAGTGGACACTGACAAAGTTGGTGGGATTTCCTTGCCTCCTCCTTGCATCCTTGTATTTGCAAGTGCTCCTCGCTTGCTGCATTATTGCCTCGGATGCTCCCAAGTTATGTCACGTTTGTAGTTCTGCTGAAATGCACCATAGTCTTTGAAAACGCGCACTCCCGTGTCAACCACTCACACCATCTCGTAGATGCTTGATGGTGGCCGTGCCTCTGCTGTGTTGAGCGAGGTTGCATGATGTGGCATTCTGTGCAGGTGCTGCTCTTCTGAAGGGGGGCAAACTTCAGCGCCGCACGACGTTTGTGCCGCTGAACGTGACCAAGTCACGCCCGATTCCCCCAGATCGGTGCGCAGCTGCACGTACAGCCACCAATGGCCGCGCAGCACCAGCACTGGAGCTGGTGAACTATTTCGCTGACGTCCAGGTGGCCATTCAGTATGCGTACGGCACTGCGTTTGTCTGCGAGGATGCCGATGCGGCGAAGACAGTCTGTTTCTCGAAGAATATATCCACACGGGGAATCTCGCTTCAAGTGCGTCCCTCTCACCCCCCTCCTCCCCCCTTCTTCTAACGTGCTGAGATTGCGCAGTTACGCCTTCGATTGTTCTGGTTCAAGCATGTCCTTGTGTCGTGCAGGGAGATGACTTCAACCCAGGGGGCACCCTTACTGGAGGCTCGCGCAGGCAGCAGCACTCGACCCTTGCCAAGGTTGCGGAGATTCAGGCAGTCGAGGGTCAGCTGGAAAAGCTGCAGGCATGTTCCTCAACAGGACTCATCTACTTGCACTCTCATGCCACCCTAGTTCATGCACCCATAAACACCAGGGCTGCACTTGTTCGATGCCGCGCTTATCCTTACCATACAGTTTTTTCCTACAGTTACATTTCTGTAGGGGGGAAACATTTACACTATTTTGTTCTTGTGCTTCATTGCGCCTTCAAAACTCCCCATGCATGCAGGGTGAGCTTTCAGAGATCGAGAAGCAGCTTGAGGCTGTGCAGCAGCTTCAAGATCAGCACAAGACCGCAATTGATCAGTTGGAGCTGGCCAGGCATGCGCTGCAGTGCGTAGAGCTTGAAGCTGCTAGCAGCGCAGGGCACAAAGCTCAACAGGAAGCTGATGATCTCGATGCTCAGCTGAAGGAACAGCAGGAGCACCACAAGGTTGCCCTCGAGAAGGCGACTGCTGCGCAGGAAAAAGCCAAGGTGTGCCTGTGTTGGGATCTGATGATTCTGGGTAACATTTTCCTTCCAGCACAAATGCTGTGTGCCAGAGACTTTTCTTCTGCTGTTCGTTCAGATACATAGTGCCTACATCCTCACTCTCAGGATTCAATTAAAATGATTCAAGCGTTGAGTGTGATGCAGGAACTGAAGAAGACCATGGCACTGTTTCAGAAGGACAAAGGTGCAGTGGTGAAGGATGCGCAAGCAAAGCTGAAAGCTGCCAAGAAAGCACAGGACGCTGCCCGCAAAGTGTGTCAAGAACACGAACAGGTTCTGCAGGGCAAGCTTGCAGAGCGGGAAACTGCAGAAACTCAGCGCGCTGAGCTGAGGGTGCAGCTCGAGGAGGCGGACGCTGAGGAGGACACTGCTGCGGTGTGTCTGCTGTTCAGCCTGTGACATATTCATAAGCTTTACAAGTGTTTCTTCTTGCTATAGCACTAGTCAGTTCTGTTGATCTGACAATGTTACCCCTGCTTCAGTTGTGGCATTTAGAACAGGAGTGAATGATGTGGTGGATAGAGTTGCTTAAATAATCGTCAGCGCCTGCAACTGCTTCGGCATTGGCCTCTGGAGGACTTGAATGATGCTGGGCATGTACAGGTAGAGCTGAAAAAGGTCGTTGAGAAGTACAACAAGGTTCAGGAGGACCTGCTTTCAGCTGAGACAGAGAAAGAGAATCTCGAACGGGACCGTGCAGGCTGCAGTACTGACATCAAAGCACTCGAGAAGCAACAGGCTGAAGGTAAGAAGTGCCTCAAGCTGATCGAGAAACAAAAAGCCTCTGTCAAAAAGCAACAAGAGAAGCAAGAGAGTGAGGCTGGCATATATGTCAAGGACATCGAGAAGATGGAAAAGGTGCTCATATGATGCTGTCGCAGGGGGTGTCAGGATGCAACCCGTCGCTCATGTTGTGCAACCGCTACGCTGCAGATTTTATACCTTTGTATGAGTGGGGCCTGGTTTGGCTTTGAGGATTGAGGACAT
This sequence comes from Ulvella scutata, assembly GCA_032359135.1. NCBI lineage: Eukaryota > Viridiplantae > Chlorophyta > Ulvophyceae > Ulvales > Ulvellaceae > Ulvella > Ulvella scutata. The sequence goes on from JAUMHD010005773.1 coordinate 38,004, forward strand.
GTAGGCGCCTTGCCAGTGCTATTGACAATCGTTGTTAACCTAGAAATGCTTGTCGGGTGCAGCATCAAAGATGGGGTTCGTAGTGTGGTTGCATATGCAGAATTTCCCGTCTCTGGTGGGGTTGAGGGACGAGCTGGGCGTTGAAGGTGGGCGCTATGACTTCAAGGCTCAAGATATTCAGAAGAAGCAGGCTGCCTTTCAGAAGGCAAAGCGGACCGTGGACGAGCAGGGCTGCACCGTCAACAAGCAGGTTCGCTCCCTTCTCCTTCACAAGCTGCTTGTGCGTGAGCAGACTGCGTCAGCACCAACATCAGCAGCTGCTATCGACGGTGCCCATGTGAAGAGCGAAGAAGGCAGCCATTGAGAGCACAGGCGGTGTGCAGGTGATGACGAGGGCAGAGCAGCTAGAGAAGGAGTACGCCGAGCTCATGGACAAACAGTCCACTGTCATCAAAGACAGAGATGCCCTCAACCAGGTCTGCCATGCCCGACTGCACCACTCTTGAAAGAAACCTCAAAGTAGACCTGGAACGAATGTCAAACGGACGCGTTGCACGTGCTGAGTGCCATCATCATGTGCTTCGCAGGCAGTTGCGCTATGTTTGTGTATGCAAGGGCCATGTTATTCACACCTGCTACACGTGTTTCTCCAGTAAGCACTGCGTGTCAAGTATGGCTCTGGTTCCCTTGCGGCTTTCAGGCTGCATAATGTGGTGCCAGGGTACTGCAGCCACATGACTGTGAGTTGTAGCCCTTGTGACGGCATCATGCGGTTTCAGGTGATTGATGAACTCGACGAGAAGCGGAAGAAGACACTCGAATCTACATGGATGAAAGTCACTGGCATGTTTAGTGATATCTTCCAGACTCTACTGCCCGGCACGGAGGCCTGTCTGCAGCCCACCGGGGGCCCGAATGGGGACTTCTTGGAGGGGTTGGAAGTGAGGGTCGCCTTTGGGGGTGTATGGAAAGAGTCTCTCAGTGAGCTGAGCGGCGGGCAGCGGTCCTTGCTGTCCCTGTCCTTGATTCTGGCGCTATTGAAGCTGCAACCTGCGCCTGTGTATATCCTTGACGAGGTACGCAGCAGCGCAACATCCTTGTGCCTTCCATGCTTCCTCGTATTTTTGTGGTGCCACACCACTGCATGCACATTGGTGGCTGTTTGCCTGTGCCACTGCGCGCCTGTGTGCCTCACAATGCACACACACACTATCACCCATGCATGCACGCATCTGATATATTTTACTGGGTTGTCAGCCCCTTTCTGTGAGTAAGATGTACTGTTTGATCCACATATATTTGGGTGTCCACGAAGTAGGAGCTCACAGTGCCCATGCTTCTCTCTGAATGACACACTTGTATTCTTCGTCCGTTGCTCGGCTCATGGTTCAGGGCAACGCTCAGAATCTCTAGATTTTCCTGGGATGCTATTTTGACAGGGGTCAAGTTAACATTCAAGCTATCAGGCGATGGTGTTTGGAGTGTGAGGGTTGTGCAGGTGGACGCAGCCCTGGACCCCTCCCACACACAGAACATCGGCAAACTCATCAAGGAGCAATTCTCGCAGGCGCAATTCTTGATTGTGTCCCTGAAGGATGGAATGTTCAACAATGCAAACGTGCTATTCCGCACGCAGTTTGTTGATGGGTCCTCAACTGTGCGGGCCACTAGAAATGGCTCCGCTGCAGGTGGCAGTAAGCGCGGCCCTGTGAAGCAACCGCCAAAGAAAGCTGGGCGTCGGAGTGCTGGAGACGAGCAGGAGAATTTCCTGTCCTCGTAGTTTTTTGTGTGCACAATTGCACTGGTGCACAATTGCAGTTGATGGATTCTTCAACTGCAATCTTGCACTGGAATCTTGGAATCGTCCTGGAAAAGCATCCCCACGTATGTATCAGTCGAGGCTTCGTTCATGTTATCCATGGTCAGTCGAGGCTTCTGTGTACCACAACCGTGGAGGCGGGGTCCTTGTGTAGACTGCATCTGCACATCTATATGTGGGGGCTCGTTGAGGATTGGGATGGTGGTACGGGTTGTTGCTGCATGAGTGCAACACATGAGTCTGCTTTGAGGTGTTTTCTGTAAACACCAGTCGATAGGACTCTTGTTACATACCTGCAGTGCAGAGAAATGGTTCTGGTCCTTGTCGCCAGATCGCCTCAGAGTTGGGCCATACTTTAACTGTAAATTTGTTCCTATTGCTGTGAGAAGAATGTCTTTGCAACTCATCCCAAGATGTCGCAATCACGGACTATTCCTACAGAGGCATCGATGTTGTTGCAAAATTCATCAGAACCTTCCAGAATACGCTGCAAGAAACCTGTGGATCAGACACTATATCAGCTTACACACTGGTATGAGTTGCAGCGCGTGCCAGTGGTTCTGGAAGCCGGTTTGCATTCTGTAAAACCCTGGTCGCGAATGCGTACTAACGGGTGGCCAGAAACCACTAACGTCCTTGTTTCTGTGATATACATGCGCTATCCATACCCTTTTTATCCTTTCATCGCAAGAGTAGTCGGCGCAAGGGCCAGTACCGACACCTGTGCACGCCATCCAGTACCCAGCTTAGCAACGATGGCAGGCCACTGGAGTGGTCACAAAGCCTTGCAACAGCACAATAGACAGAAATGTTTCATTATGTCGTCCTTCCCTCGCATGACTCAATGCGTGAACCGCCTGCGAACAGAAGCGAATCGATGTCCAACATGTCGAGAAGGCACCAGCAGAAGCAAGAACACCAGCGCACACTCTTGCACCCGAAAGAGTCTCATGCTGAGTACAGTATCCATGTTGGCCGCTGTAAGTGACATTTGTACTCTTTCTGATGCCAAGGCCCTCTCTTGCCAAGGCATGCGTCCGTACGAGATGCAGCAGTGCCTGAAGGAGAAGCGAGCGGCACAGGAAGAAGAAGTACGATCCAAACAGCCACTTTGCTTTGTTCCAGATATATCTACCCACATATGATTTTCTGATGCTCTGGGAGGTTTCAGAGTGGGGCACAACTAGCCTGCATCTGGCACTCGCTTATCCTGCACTGCTCAGCACATCTTGGTGCAATACCTGAAAGAAATTCATCTCTGGAGTATTTAATAACTGACTTGATCAATCATATGCTCGCGTTGTTCCTGCCAGCGCCCTGCAGGGCTGAGTATCTGCATATTTCGGATACCAAGCAAGAAGAGGATCGCAGTGGATCCCAGGATAGTGCACATGCCCCATGCTTGCACATGAAGTGCAACAGTGTTTCACTTCTGAACCAAACACGACAATTAGCACTACAACAAACACATCAGCACGTCTCTCGTCTCCTGTTCACACCCCTGTGGGGGCGGCATCACCACCACTCACTTCAGCCTGGCCCCTGCACCCTCAAAGCAGCGGCATCCCACACTCAAGTCAGTTCGCTTACGCTCCACCATGATAGCTGTATGGTTCACAGGACGATGGTGATGTGCAAGGCAGCAAACTGAAGCTGAAGCAGTACGAACAGCCTGGAGAACTGATAACCCTTCCTTCAGGTTCTCCCTCAGCTTTCCTCTTCGCCCCTGGCCTTTTGGTGTCCGTGAGTATCAAAACTGTCTCGCAAAACTCCCTGTCAGACTGTTCCAGGTGGCTAGCGGTGCCTTTATGCACGAGAAAGCATCACGACACTCCCACTGGGACCTCCATGCAGCTATGCCATCAATGACACACTCTTGCACAAGCTCGCAGATCAGTAACCCCGCACTGCTCCGGCAATACAGTCCATGGCTGCCCGAATACGTATGCACCAGGTCCTCATTGTGAATATTCACGCCTTGGTATGGCATAGTCTCCAAAGAGTATTCATTGGCCATGGCAGCTCCTACGAAGCTCACCTTCACGTGTCATGGAGACTGCAGATACATAGGGCTCCATGTGTACGAGAAGAGAACCATTACTTGCCATAGTCTGGATGTTGTCAATGACCATTGCTTGTTGATGGAGCCTATCGATGATCACATAGGGCATGCATTTGTGCAGGCATTCAGTACAGGGAGCTACTGGAGGGCTCAGGGAGCAAAGCCATAGCCTTGGGTTCCAAGGTGAGCATGAAGTGCGCTCCTTTGTGGATCCTGCTGCGCCAGCAATGCTGCACCGTTCATTCCTGTCAACTCCTTCAACATGTTGTGACGTGTGATCGAAGCGACGCCTTCATGAAAACCATCACAGCAACATGCTGTGGACCCCTGCACCAAGCAGTAGCAGTGCAGGTACACTGTGTACAAGCTCTCATCTGGGGCCTACTTCAAGTACAGCAGCGGAGGCACGCCGGTGTTGCTGTTTGCTCTGGGCTACGGCACTGAGGGCAAGAACGATGTCGGGGAGACGTACACGTTCGTGATGGGTGACAAAGAAGCGCTTCCCATTGCAGCCATACTAGGCATGGTGGGCATGCGTGCTGGTGGTGCGCTCCAACAGCCTATGGAGCATGTCGCATGCGATGTGGTGACATCATATCACGTAATGAGGCCGGGCACCTGTCCATTCATCATCGCACTGCACCCTGAGCAATGCATGCTTCCATGCGTCTTGAGCAGCAGGCAGCTCTGTCATGACAGAACTGGATGAGAGCCACTGCGTTGCTGAGCGTCTGAGGGTGTGTGAGGCTCTGTACATGAACACGTAGAATCCCATCCAGCCAGGTTCATACTTTGCGACGTCCCTGGTGTTGAGTGGGCTGTACTTCATGCACAGAGTTATAAATCAGTAGGTGATGATTCAAGAGAATGGAGATGAGAGGTGGTGGGGTCAGGATGGCATGCGCCCGACAAGCGCGCAGCTGTTGCACAGGAAGCAGCCCTTTGCAGATGATACGTTGCGATGCGTCCATTGCAGGCGCCTCAACAGCTTGCTCCTCAACCGTCAGTCCTCTGTTGAGAACCAGCCTGCTGCACAAATGCCGACAGTACCGTTCTGTATGCAGGCAGGAGAAGGATTCTAGTGCCTCCCAGCTTGGGCTGGGCGCGAGACGAGAGGGTGGGGCCCCCCAGAGACACTTTTGGGGCCAGCCGGAGGCTTGCAAATAACAAGGACGGCCCACTGCTGTTCGAGGCAGACGTGACGAGAGTAAGAGATGTAGGTGACCAGGGTTTTGATTTGAGTGAGTATGAGAAAGTGAAACTGCGGAGTCCCTACTCCCTGCCCCCTCCACCAGTGTACGGCAGAGCAGCGACTTTGCAGTGAGCTCTACGAGTTGTAAAGTCTGTATGTTGGATGTGTCAACAGCACCTGCCTGTCCAGGGTGGTTCTCCAGTTAGCGAGAGCACGCCCGGCGCTCCTATGCACTCCTTGGCGCCTGGTCTGTGCCAGTATGAATGTATATTAGACAATGTGGTGCACCGACACTTCGTGCTCATGAAGAGGTGGATGCCTGGGCATGCTGGCGCCTTGCGAAAGCATGGCACTAGCACAAAATATCCTCCAGTGCTTTCCACATTCGAAGAGGTCCCCTTGGCCTATGCGTGAGGCACGCAACCGCACAGCGGGTGTGTGCAGGAGCAGCAAACATCTCCCATGGTCTGGAGAGTGCCACAGCATTAGCCTACCCAAGAGCACCAGTCTGGCCCACAAGGCGGTCTGCAAGTGACACCGATTACAACCTGTTTGGTGTGCCCGAAACACGCAGCACCAGTGTTCTGCTGCTCTCTACCCCTACACAGAGATACACTAGATGTGTTGGGAGAATTTTTCGGCTGTCAGATAGAGCAATCCTGGCAGGTATTTAGAAAATTGAGCAGCACCGCCTGCGTGCCGCCTGCCACAACCGCCGCATGCCCTCTCACCCACCACAGAGGAGGAACCCATCACTATCTTCAAGCACATCGCAAGCGCTGTAGCTCCTGCATGTGGACTGCCCCCCTCTCTGCATGTCGCCCCCCCCCAGTGGGACTGCCACAGCACCCCCCTTCCCCCCACCCCCACAGAAACGAAGGCAGCCCCAGCAGCGGGGCTCGCAAACGCCACAGAAGCACGTATTCACCAGGAAAAGTGCTGTCATGCGCTGCTTACACAGCAGTGCTGCTACGTTGTGACGCCCACTGTGCCGTCACTGTCTATGACAAACCTGCATGCATACATCTTAGGTGACGGAGACTTCGCGTTTGAGGGAGCCACCAAAACCTGAGGCGTGCGTGCACTCAGTACATCCTGACTATTTGACCTCCGTGTTGATGCAATGATGCTGTATGTTCACGGCATGGCGCATGCACCGTTGACATGGTACTGCGATCACTTGGAGCCTGTAGCCACGAGGCACATGATCTGCATAGTAGTGCCTGCCTTGTGTCTTGTGTGCTCCACACAAGAGCAGTGGGGTGCAAATACGGACACCGTAATGTGACAAGATCACACTGCACACGCTATCATGATCTCTATGCCTGTGCTCACTGCAGCCCCTGCTCATACATCATTGCCATCAGCGGCCTCCTGATGCGTTGAAGGAGGCAGTGCCATGTGCCAGGGCAAGCAGCAAGATCTAATCAGACCTAATGCAATCACGTTCAGAAGCACCAGGTAAGAGGCATACGTTACTGGTCCGTCATTCACTAATGATACATCCATCATTGCGCCAAACACGCCATCCTTAACTCTGTCTTCTACGTACGCATCCTTGGCTGCTCTCACAAAGGCCTCATACGAAAGCTTGGCCTACAGTTCACGATGTTTAATATGAAGATATTTGTAGCAGAACACGAGTATTCCTGGGCATAACACGGGGATTGGTAGGACACTGATGTGCTACCATATGCAGCAGGCCTGGGTTCGTCACTTGACAGCAGTCCAGTACCAAATTCACGCAATTCAATGCTGTGAAAGCTAGAAGGGTCTCAGTTGTAAATTCCAAAACTGTATACAGCTCAGTCTGTTGGACTTGTTAGCTGCTTCATGCACGCAAGGAGTACTGTATGCCAACATACAGCCTTACGTCCACAGGCTCATGCAATACAAGTCAAGGTGACAACAGACCTCTGCAGGCTTCATCGAACGTGTGAAGTCGGGGCTTTTCGATTTTAGCCTGCCATATAACGTGAACTGCGAGACCAAGAGGAGCTCTCCCCCAACGTCACTGACACTGCTCGCCCAGTTCTTCCCAGTCTCACTGTCATGGAATATCCGTGCACTAAGTATTTTATTTATGACCATGTCTGCGTCCTTTGCTGCATCCGCGGCCTTCAGGCCCACTAAACACAACAGCCCTGCGCACTGTGCATATCATTGATATGCTGGACCCAACACTTCCGTAGCTCCATCTGTATCACCCAATGGGCACAAAGCAACTGGTGTACATTGTAATTTGTCTACATGCCGTAGCTAGTTGTTAAGGGCTCGCATCTGGGCAGCAGCGCTCGTGGTAATGGTGTGGCAGTTCACTGATGAGGGTCTATGTCTCAGATAGGCACACCAGGACCAATGCTCGAGATTGTACTGCCATTGACGGAGACAGATGCCGATTTAACTCTTTGAACGACGACTCTCATCAAACGAGCGGGAGGGAGCTGGGAGCTGAACCGGCACTCCTGGCGCCGGACATACACCGAGACAACGAGCTCCAACTGACGACGAAGAGCAGAAATTGCCACACTTGTCAACTTAAACAGACTCTGGATCGATCTCCCTGCTGCATGCAGCATGCAGTGAAGCGCATTTGCATGCATGCATGAATTCCCTGGGGCTCTATCTATATACCTAAAGAGATCTCTAGACAGAGCCATTGAATACATCTCCTCTCAGCAGTGCCTGTCCCTGAGCAACGGAAGGAATGTTCCACTGCATCACAATGAATGTTACTGCCACTCACCATGGGACGCTCGTCCAGGGTAATGATGTGAGAGGTTGCCACCCGGTGGTGTGCGAGACTCGTAGTGGGGGATCTGGATGCTGTGCCTTGAGCTGAAGCGCACCGTACCGCGAGTGTGATCAGTGTGTGTGCCTCGCATCAGTGGCACGCCGGTGTTTGTGGGTGTTCTGTTCTCGGTTGCATGACCCTTGGGTTTGAGCTTACACATCGGCAACGGCGCAATAAGAACAACGAGTTCATAGTCCTAGTAGCACTGGCCGCTACGCCTGGATATGATACACGGCACAGGAAGCAGCTTGCTGAAGGAGAAGCCATCGTGATCAGCATGTTGCTGTTGCCTCTGCAGTTCATAGCACAACCAAACCCTTCTTCGAAAACGAAACCTGCATAATTTCAACACATGCACACAACAACATACAACCATACACACAAATCAGGAATCAAAGCACCTGAACGCCACCTGCACACTCTCCCCATCCATGTAACGAAGTTCCACTCGCATGGGCCAACACACTCGACATTCGGCACCTCACACCTCAGCCGCGTACTCAAACCACCCTGTTAGAGGCCACAGGCGCAAACTCCACACCAGACACCTAAAGTACACGCCTTCATGGACGCAACCAAAAAATCAGACAGAGGCCCGTCTCTGGTCACTTCCACGCAGTCCATCACATCACCTCTGCAACACAAGAAGGAGCGAAGCAACGATTCCGAACGTAAGCAAAGTATATACATACATTCCGCATGCCCCTCACATGTAGCCAAACTTGATGACGTCCATGGAGTACTGAGCTGCAATGCCGTACAACTTGCTCTCATCGAAGTGCCCGGTGATGCGCTCCTTGTCCGTCTCGCAAGAGACGGGCGCGCCGGTCTTGGTGCTCTCGCCGCGCACGTTGGCGTTGTCCACAGGTGCCGCCTGGAAGGTGGTCCCCTCCACATCGTTTATGTGAGTCACAACCTGTACCAACTTGCCCTCTGGAGAGGGGGCTTCTGGCACACACACTCAAGTGCAGTGGCTCAATTTCTGCGCGATTGCACACGCACCCACACAGAGAAATCGGTGGTTCGTTGCATACCCTGACCTTATGGTTCCTATCTTTTAACCCACACATAGTACAGTATGGCGCAGTGCAGCACTATCACAGAAGAGGTGTGCAAAGAGACACGCAGCGGCATCACGAAGCCGCCAACCGCCCCTCGTCGGCTGCTGCATGCGCAGCTGATAATGGACCTGCGGACGCAGCATCCTGGCTGTGGATAGCTGCAAGGCAGATCAGCCCTGGCTGTGGCGGCGCACCTTCTCCCAGTCCTCATCAACCGTTTCACTGGCACCGATAAAGTCCACCATGGACTCCCCGCTGGGTAGGAATGCGCAGTGGGCCTGGTCGGAGATATGTGCGTCAACAAAGTACTGGTGCCACTCACCCGTCTTGTCCATGTATACGCAGCACTGGTCTGTCTCGCAGATCTCCCTCAGGTTGTTGCTGTTCTCCGTGAAGACCTGCAGCATAGAGTTGGTTCAGGCAGTGGAGGCAAAGTACAGGACAAGTGCAGGGATGAGGACACCCATCCAATCGCACGGATCCTGTGGAGCAGCCTGTGGAAAACGAGACTCCGAAGTCACGCCTGGGATCATAAAACTTGCAGTGAAGGCGGTTACATGAATGTATCTGCTAACCTCTGCCCAAATGGGAAGTGGCAGACGAATGGGATGCAGACACCCCCCCTGCAGCAGAGATTAGGCAGCACACCTCAAATTCGAGACCACACTTCTTACCAGGTGCCAAGGCATCGCTTCCTGTGCGCCTGCATGATACGAGTTCACTGACACCTGAAAACCACTGCATTGCAATGCGCATTGCCGGCTCCGAAACGGTGCAGAGCCCAGTATGCAGGTAGTAACTTGCAGAGACTGTAAGTTTCTGTCTGTAGCAAGGACTGAAGATGGGTAATTGCTGCCCCCAAAGATGGAACGCCCTCCCCCAAAGATCACCAGACCCACAGATGGAACAGAGATGTCGCAGTGATGGTTCAAGTGAGTGCACACTTTCGGAGATATCCACTCAGAAATTTGTAGCCACTGCGGGCGCGTGTCCATGGATTCCTGACGAAAGTGAAGACGAAGTAGTCCTTCCAGACATCACTCTGCACTTCTGATGGAGTGGCCAGACGGAATGTGTCATCTCCACAGTCTTCGTTGTAACTTTTTACTCCACACAATTGATACTTAATGGATGAGAGAATGGCTGTGCTGGAGCTTTTAGGCTGGCGAACGTAAATGAAGCGCCACTTGTGGCTGATGAAAACCTGCATCATCGACAGGATCTAGTCACAAACGGACGCAGCAAAAGCCCTTGATTAAAATTCTTGCAAATCATCCTCTCGCCTGTAACAGGACAAGCAAGGCGACATCGTATCGCGGTGACTGCGCTGTCTGAGCGTCTTGAACAGCGCTTCAATTCACACAGTGGAATTGCAGCGCAACCCTACAATCTTCGTTCATAGTGCACAGCGCACGACAACAGGTGCCATCGCAAGCAACGTGACCGCATCCTCCAGCAGTTCAGAGCGGTAGCGCAGGGATAGTGAGTGCGCTTGCACGGAACACACTTGGCAGAAACTGTACACTGGGAATTCGTCCTCCACAAGCTTCAACGCGTCTTCTCTTTGAATGTTGAAAGTGGGGGATTGCGAGGGCATAGCCATCTTTGGCACGAAGCCTCTGAAAGTGGGCTGTTTGCACGGCAGGTCTGCATGCTCGCCCCATGACTCGCTCCATCTTTCGTGCAAGATTTCTCGGGATAACTGATAGGAAGATAGAGCAAGATCCAGAGAGTCTTTTTTCTCTGAACGCACGTCTTTGGCGGTTGCTGTGGTGAGCAACGCTGCTATCGTCAGAACCGGCAGAATCATTCTCAGTGCTTAGCCAATACTACGTGTCTCCGAAACCTTGAAGGAGGAGCAACTGTAGTCTCTCTTGAAGTCACTTACGAACGAATGGACTGTCCTGAGCCTCGAACTTGATTTTGCACGTGGAGAGTAGTACTTCGTTGACTAGAAACCGCCAGAAAAGAGGCTCTGAAGTCCTTCAGTGGTGGTGTCACGCAAGCGCAATCACATACTTCGCTGCTCGTTTAGATGCGATTGTCAATCACCATGGTGCACCAGTGCGTCAGAATGCGGCCGATTCTTCGGTGGAAGTAGTGCACTTCTGGACACTCTCATCGCAGTATACTGCAGTAGATCATTCTTTGTGTTCACACTCGATTGAATGAGTAGATCACGCTGAACGAATAAATAACACTTGCTATGCTGAGAGTCTACATAGCAAGTGATGTAGAATCACTTGCTGTCCAGAGAAGAACTGATTCTGATGCACAGGTGGCACCCTCAGAATCCAGATGCCCCGGAATTACAGGAGGACGAATGCATTGGTTGTGTACAGCTAGAACTTCCCTTACACCGAGAAAATGGCAGGGCAGCCGTGTCTCACCCGCAGCAGTCTTGCACCCCCTATGCTATTAATTATGATGTGTGGACCAGTCCCTGTCTGCGGCGGTGCCTGCGTGATACACAGTGTAGGGTTCGCTGGGGTCAGTTGCATGCATCAATTACACGCGCGCAGATTTCAAGGATGGTGCATTGTTCCTGAACACTGTTCCTAAGTGCAGTCAATAGTACACACAGGATGAAAAACAAGCAAAGATTGTGGCAGAAGGATCGACACATACACGTGCAAGCTGAATTTCAGACCCATGCATCACAGGTCGCAACCCTGTTGAGTGAGCACTCGGCCAGCTCTTCGATGATCCAGCGGGTGACAGGGATGGCACGCTCTCCACATACCTCTCAGCCTCTTATAACGCCGTGATGGGGGCTCGATGTGATGGGCGCATCACTGTCTCGAGAACAACTGGCAGCCTGAGCACGTTTGTTATGGTTGTTACGATTGTAGGCGACAAATGCTAGTGTGTGACTCAGGCACCCAAGTCGGGGAAGGCACACAGGGTACCTCCAGGGTCCCCACAGTCAACCAAGCACATCAGAAGAGTGTGATATCACGTGTATGATGTATAGCCACCCCTCTTAGCTGTGGTGTACGTAGCCTGTTGCAACCTGCGCAGCACCTCTCATTGCGAGGCAGCCACCTGCAGGCAAACCCGAATGGGCTGTGTGAAACAGTGCCAGCGTACAAGACAGGCATTGAACAGTCAATATTCGTTCTGTAAGAGGGCAAAGAGCTGCCATCATGCTCAGTGTCCCAAAACTGAATTCTAGATGGTTGCATGGCATGATGAGCAGCGGTGAGAAAGTGGCATGAAGTGACACCGTGCAAGGCCTTGCTCACTTGACAGTACTTGCCCATGCCTCCTTCAAGTTAACATTCCGTCAAGGTTCCAAAGTTGTGCAAGCTGGCTATTCCAGGATCTTCCCGAAAACGCTGACCTCGTGCCCAGCTCTGACGCACGTAACATATTCATACAGTTGAAATATGTAATAAGGTTTTCTTCAGAGAATGGCATCCATTGCAAGCTCTTATGGTAGCGGGGCGAAGCCCCGTACACTTGGGCAGAAACACAGAAATCTAGGTAAGAGCAGATCCAGCGCAAGTGCTGCGCCTCGTAGATATCCATCTAGAAATACTTATGTACCTGCACAGGCAGACCCTGTCGCAAATGGAGGTCCATCTACAGGTGCCGTCCATCTCCTCCATCCTGGTGGCTTGCTGTCACATGCATCCTAGGCCATATACACTACCTACATGCAGCACCCATACAAGTGTAACGCCCGTTGTCACCTTTTGGAATGTTTGCGGTGCCTCGGCTGCCCACAGCATGCGAGGGTGGTGCCCCCAACCGCGAGGTTCAACCTGGAAGCTTCAGCGCGTCCAGCCAGACCTGAAAGATACACGATTAAGTGTTTCTGATTCGACAGGTTTTAAGCTTGCTCACTGTTTTCTACTACATCACTGCTTGCAGCATTTCACCCTGAGATGCCCCCTGCACTGTGTTGTTGCCCGAAGCAACAGGGGCATGCATGAATACTCAGCGCAGACTACTTTTATCAGGATATGTATGAGGTCTTAGCAATGTGTAGTCGTCTGATGGGTGGATGAATTCCACAGTGCATAGGTAGGGCCCACATTATCAGGGGTGCAACTTCATCAGCCAACTATATTTGCAGTGGCACAAACGACATCCCCTGCAGAGCAGCAGCCACCAATCAAGACATTCTATGGGTCCAAAAAGGGCTTCAAGGTCTTCAAGGAGCTGGCACAAGAGCACAACCTGGTGCCTGTGTACACCAGGATGATGTCGGACCAGCTCACGCCAGTTGTAGCCTATCAAAGGCTCGTCCGTGACAACAGATACGCACCTAGCTTTTTGTTTGAATCCGTACAGAATGGTACAGACTCTGGACGGTTCTCCTTCGTGGGAGCCTGGCCCGACCTGGAGATCCTAGCCAAAGGCAACACAGTCACGGTGTTGGATCACTGCAAGGTATGATGCTTTGCGCAGTTTACACACCCAAGTGAAAGGTGTTCAATTGGTCTAGTCTGAAGCTGTTCTGCATCAGAGGGGTTGTTCTGCAGCTGCCTGGTACGCGGAGCACATTAGAACAGTCTCTGAGACTGCTATGTATGCCGTTACAGGTTGCTCAACAGCCCGAAACATGTGTTCAGCTCACTGGCGTTTTGGAACGCTCGAAGAAGTGACTCTCTGTTGCTGCAGCACAGCAACTCAACTTACTGCGCTCGCACGAAAACACGATGCCAGCACTTGTCTCTCCATGCCTGCACAACGAAGCCTTTGCCTGCTAAGTAGAAATCTTAGTGTGTGGACCAGAGTCGTATTCTGATGATCTCTCTTTTGAAAGATTTGGAAACAGTTGTATTTGGAAACAGTTGTGTCGTGACACTGTTGTCGCACATTCTGAGTAGTGGAACGGGGCCACAATCAGGCAGTCTGTACTTGTGCAGGAGTCACGCATTGTTAACGAAGAAGAAGACCCGCTGGGTGTAGCCGTGGACATGTCAAGACAGTGGAAGCCTGCGGTGCCAGAGGGTTTGCCGGATGTTTTCACAGGGGGCTGGGTCGGTTACGTTGGGTATGACACCGTCCGGTACACGTATCCACAGAAGATTCCGTTTGAGTCCGCACCAACAGATGATCGGAATCTTCTGGACATGCACCTGGCACTGTACAAGGACATGGCGATCTTCGATGGGGCTACGAAGCTGATCTATTTGGTGTCTTGGGTCAAGATTGAGGATGGCGCAGATGTGGGGGAGTTGTACAGCACTGCTTGCAACAGGGTGCGTTAACTTATGATGCAGAGTGCATCTTTGTTGCTGCCTGTGATTGCTGCCTGCGACATTGCAGTGCGCATGTTAGGTCAGTCGCAACAGTCTCTGCGATGCACCGCTCACAATACAAACCGCGTTCAGCCCGCCCCGTACATGCCATTCAAGGGCGGTGGCGGACCAGTGGGATGCTTTCGTGCTTCAGGTGGGGCCACGCGGAGGCGGGGGGGGGGGGGGGGGGTAGTACCAGCCTTCCACAGAGGGTCGTACATACACACGTATTCCTAACAATCCAACACAATCTCATCAAGCGACTTGTCATAACAGTTAACTGCATGGAAGAGAAAGTCTGACACAATGGCACGTCACGGCAGGCTTGTCCTGGTTGTTTGAAGTGCTCTCCCAGCACTCTTGCGACAGTGCAGAGCCAGATGCAGAGGATGTGAATTGCAAGACTGCAGCTGACGTAACACGGCCATGCAGTTGCACGACATGGAGACCACGCTGAATGACAGTGGAGTGCCCTTGAAGGAGGGGGGGGTGGTTGCGATGAACCTTGCAGCTGCACCCCGACCTCCGGACAGCTGCAACACCACGAAGGAGAACTTCCTCGCTGCTGTGGAGACTACCAAGGAGCACATTCGTGCTGGAGACGTGTTCCAGCTGGTTTTGAGCCAACGCTTCGAGCGGAGCACGTACGCGGACCCCCTTGACATCTACCGCTCGCTACGGATCGTCAACCCTTCCCCTTACATGGTGTACCTACAGGTGCGGTACAATCAACGTAGTGTGCACTGCACAATGTTTCGTGGCAAGCATGTGTATAGGTATGTGTATGGCAGCCGACTGGAATCCCAGATGGAGGTGCTGCGCACCAGTGCATCATCGCCGGCATCCTGCTGCCGAGCCGTTGAGGCTGTAGGGTGAGGAAGCGGTTCTGGAGTGCGTACCACCAGCTCCTGAGCCTCAATAGTGCGACTGCGCATGCATGATTTCATGCAGGCGCGCTCATGCATACTCGTGGCGTCGTCCCCGGAGATTCTGTGCCGGGTGGACCAGCAGAGGGAGGTCACGAACAGGCCGCTGGCAGGCACCCGCAAGCGCGGCGCCACTGAGCAAGAGGATTCTGACCTTGAGGAGAACCTTCTGGCAGACAGTAAAGAGCGGGCGGAGCACATCATGCTGGTGGACCTCGGCAGGAACGATGTGGGGCGCGTGGCAGAGGCAGGCAGTGTCAAAGTTGAGAAGCTGATGGAGATTGAGCGGTACAGCCATGTCATGCACATCTCCTCCACTGTCAAAGGTGTGCGACGACGGCTCCGGGATGAAGGGTCTCCGGTTGGCCCCTGCGTACTGTGTTTGCATGCAGGCATTTAGCTACCTGTACATGAAGGCAGTGGCTAAGCATTCGTGCTTGCAGCTCTGTTGATGGGCTTACAGGAGATAGCTCAGACCACACCGTGAAGTTTGGGTGGGATGCAGGTGAACTTAAGAAGGAGTTGGATGCTTGGGACGCCCTGCGAGCTACCCTACCCGTGGGCACCATCTCTGGAGCTCCGAAAGTGCGTGCAATGCAGATCATCGACAAGCTTGAAGAGAACCAGAGAGGTCCGTATGGTGGGGGCTTTGGGCATGTGTCATTCACAGGGGCCATGGACATCGCCCTCGCTCTGCGCACCATGGTCATCCCTTCGGACGCAACGGAGTCTCTGTTCCACTACAAGAACCGGTTCAAGAAGAGTACCTGGGACAGTGGCGCCAGGCGCCAGTGGGATGTCCACATTCAAGCAGGGGCTGGCCTTGTGGCTGACAGCGACCCTGAGGCGGAGTTCCAGGAGTGCGTGAACAAGGCCAACGCAATGAGCAGGGCCGTTGACGTGGCTGAGCATGTGTTCAGTAACCAGGATGAGCAGTAGCGTTGTTGAATGGCAAAATCCTACGAAAGAACAGCTTTTTGAATCACCACCACTACTGTTGCAGCGCAGAACGACTCCTGAGTGTCAGCATTGGGCACATACATGCCACAAAAGTGGCAGCCAGTTTGGGGAACATGGGGATGCACAAGTACGTTGTTTGGATTGGGGTCTTGGCAGGTTTTGTAAACAGCAATCTACCAGAATCACACAGTCATGAAGCTATCTGTAGCAATGCACTCACTGCACTTCTGAGCAACGATCTGCAGCTATCCCCTACACTGGACAGATACTTACATCAATCAGCGAACAGCCTCTATCACTTGAGCTTCTTTGGAGTTTTTTCGTACTTCCAGAACGATCGAATGGTATCAGTGATGCCTGGTCCAAATAGATTGAGCTTGAGCAGCCCAAGAGCACAGACACCCGATGCTGCCATCACTCCGTAGCGTGCTGGCGCTGCACACATACGAAGTCATGAAGCATGAAAATGACTGGCGGACACCACATGGAGATGCAGATGAATGACGCTTCAAAGAGTGAACAGGTGCGCACCACGCGATGCGTATGGTAAGTAGTCTGATATCACTGCATTCATTGCTACATGCGAGTGGAATGGCAGAACGACCCCCAAGCCCAGGTCGCATAACCTTGTCATGACGGAGCCCTGCAACCAGCGCTCCGGTTTACAGTATGACCATAGTTGTGGAGGGAACATGCACCACATAAGCAGCTCCAGTGAGATCATGAGATTCTTACCTCCCCAGATAGAAAGGATACTGGTAACAGTCCTGCACATGTATCTGGTGTTGTGTGCTGTGTTCATGAATTCTCATCGAGTTCAACTGACTTCATCGGACTTCGGGCAGACCGCACCCGCTAGCGCCATGTGGCTGTATTCATACATCTTATGCACTTCATGCCCTGCTGTGTCGGCTGCATTTGTATCCACAGTGAGAAACTGATCATCATCCGTGATCATGGCACAGCGGTTACCGTTGTAGTGTGATGGCTCACACCTTCCAGCAGCTTATTAAACAGATCCTTGGGAACCTTCACTTCTGGGATGTTGATTTTAGGTAGCTTGGGAATGTGCTGCATCGCGCAGGAAGCCGGAACGGCAGCAACCTGTCTCAACAGTTCCGTACGATACCGAAACGATAAGCAGCTCAGCTGTGTGTATGGGATGTACTGAGTATCACATGCGTGCTCACGTTAAAATATTCTTTTGTGAAGAGGACTTCTCAGTTCAAGCACCTCGAAAAAGGTTCCCAAAACGAGATGTTTGAGCAAACGGTCTCAAACAACTCGAACACTGCGCATCAAGTACGCTATCTCTATCTAGATAGCAAATGGCAAGCAACAGTGGCAGCAGCTGACGGCAAATTCTTCATAGGACAGAGTTCGAAGCACTTGCTGTGCATACATTCGCAGGCTGCTGCTGAGGCGCAACGCGCACAGAGCCGAAGCAACCATGGCCAGCGTTATCGCGTGCAAGACATCTTGCAGCAGGACATGTTGTTCCACGAACAGCATGCAGCGCCGCGCTGCATCCAGGAGTGAACCGATTGCTGCACACCGAATCCCCGTATCGCATTCCTGGTCAGCTCAGAGCAGGTGCTCGCATCTTTCATCCCGCCACTGCCCTGAAGTGCTCGCCTTGGTATACGTATAGTGACAAAGGGTCAGGCAGCTGCTGGCTCGTATATAGCTTCAAGCAGCGCCGCGTTGACGGTACACTTGGACCAGTGCACGTATGCTGCTGGTAGTCGTCTAGTGCGCAGAGAGAAACCCGCAATGCTGATTGCATAACAAGCGCTAAACATGCTTACCTTGTGGGGCGAGGGCGACTGGTGTGCTGGTATTGCGTGTACACTGATACACGTGACCCTGAAACTTGCATACGGAATCGCTCATCACACCAAATGTTACAACCACAAAATTTTTTGTCAGCCAATTGATGAACGTTTGGGCGTGGTTTTTTGTACCCTGTCGAGGAAAAGGGCTGGTTGAATTCAATGTGTGACCAAGCAGGGGAAGGATCATATGTGCACGCCCACACTATTCTGAATGTGCGAAACCGTCTTCTGTATTTTTCAGGGGGCTTCAGCGCAGCTTTCAGGTGCTCTCCCGCGCAACCGCAGCTGCAGCTTCAGGAAACGGAGGGGCATACGACTATGATCTGGTCATCATTGGATGTGGAGTTGGCGGGCACGGAGCAGCGCTACATGCAGTTGAGCAAGGCATGAAGGTTGCCGTCATCGAGGGACACGATGTTGGAGGCACCTGTGTGAACAGAGGCTGCGTGCCTTCCAAAGCACTGCTTGCTGCGAGCGGAAGAGTTCGCGACTTCCGCAATGAAATGCACCTCAAATCACTTGGAATTCAGGTATGATCTGAGGTCGAAGTACTAGAATGCTGCTTTGTTATCGCTGTGCAACATCACTGCTCGCACCACTGTTGCATGGGGCCTGTTGGGTAACGACATCTCCCACTTAGGGTGGGTACCCTGAGGTTTTATCATTCTGATAGTCATATGATTCAACATTTACCAATAAATTGTAGCCTTAGCAACCAAACTGCTGAGTCTGGATGCAGGTAGGTTCTGTGTCCTATGATCGCCAGGGAATAGCAGACCATGCAAAAGACCTGGTAGCAAACATTGCTGGTAATCTGGGACGTTCTCTGGAGGCTCTTGGTGTAGATATCCTTCTCGGTTCCGGCAAGTTTGTTGACACCCACACAATCGAGTGCGCACCATCCTCCATACCATATTCCACAGCAGCGATGCTTGAAGTATTCCACGCCGTGAAACGCTGCTTCATGGTGTATCAGAAACATTACATGATGTGATATACTGAAGAGGACTGAATCAGAGAACTCGGGAATTGAACACACACCATGTCCTGGTATTGCCCCCGTGTCAACACACACCTGCAGGATCTAAGCTTCGTAAAGCATTCAGCATTGCAAGACGCAATAGTAGCGTGACTCTTCTGCCGTTCTGGTGCGTTAGGTGTATGAATTGTACATCGTTTTGCGTGGGGCAAGCTTCAAGCATCTTGCCGAGCATGCAAGCCAACAACAGGCCACAGCATTCAAATGAAGAGCAGCTCCGAGAGGTAGATGCATCCATAACCAAAGTTCCGCGGTGATGATGCCTGACAGGTGCTTTCCGAGCAGGTATCGGAAGCCAGGTCGGGTGGACGTGGGCGGTGTGATTACGGGCAAGAACATCATGATCGCAACTGGTTCTGTGCCGTTCGTGCCACCAGGCATTCCAATTGATGGCAAGACAGTGTTCACTAGTGACCATGCGCTCAAGCTGGAGTGGCTCCCAGATTGGGTGGCAATCATCGGGTCAGGGTACATCGGGCTGGAGTTCTCTGATGTGTACACCGCGCTGGGGTCTGAGGTGACCTTTGTCGAGGCAATGCCTAACATCATGCCTGGATTTGATGCTGAGATCGCCAAAATGGTGCGGGGCCTGCACATGCTTGTTACTGTCGCATGCATGTGCGTGTGTTTGGATGTGCGTGCGTGCGCCGTCTGCTTGTTCCAGGGTTCTTAGTAAACAAGAAGATCTTCCAGGTGTCATGTGCGTCGGCGTGCATGGCCAGCTTGTTGATCGCAAGCACCAGTGCAGGCAAAGAGAGTGCTGATCGACCCCAGGCCAATTGATTTTCACACCAACGTTCTCGCCTCCAAGGTCTCGCCAGGAGTTCCCGGTGTGAAGCCCTGCGAGGTAGAACTCACAGATTTCCACTCCAAAGAGGTGGTAGACACTCTTGAAGTGGATGCAGTGCTGGTGGCCACCGGCCGAGCTCCGTACACGCATGGGCTGGGACTGGAAGCCATCTCTGTGGACACCGACCGCAGGGGGTTCGTGCCTGTGACCGAAACAATGCAGGTGCTGCCCCTTTTTATTCGCCTGCGGTGCAGTTTCAGCGTCTCAGTAGCGCGTTGGCGCCCTGTGTAGTCCCAAGTCGTGCTACCCCTTGTTCCGCACGAATGGGTGTCGGTCAAGTTACCTGCATGTTTTCCAGAAGTCCGGCACTTGCCCGTGGTTGAAGGGGGCCAGTGAAGCGGTGTGTTTTCAGGCCTTTTTGGCGTGGAATCGCTGGTGTGAGCATCCAGTACACCCTCTTGTGCTCCCCCTATCAGGCAGGCTCCTGTTGGCACCACTTCCCCCTGTCGCGCTTGCTGCCTTGCAAAGTCTGCCCTCCCGATCCTGACCGGGAGAGCGCTCCTCATCATTCCAGAGCCATTTCGAAGCAGAGCAGAAACAGCCCATCCTGCAATTGCTGGCCTGACTAGACCCCTCCTTACGAACCGGAAAGGCAGTAATCAGGCGTGACTGCGGCAGTGTCAGCCACCTGTGTTGGCTTGGAGACCGTCGTGGGTGGCCTCCCTCCCCCAACGAGCTAGTTGCCTGTGGAAGATGCCTGTGGAAGCGAGGCGCTGTGTGTTCAGGTGCTGGACAAGGACGGGGAGCCTGTGGAAGGCGTGTACTGCATCGGGGATGCGAATGGAAAGTACATGTTGGCTCACGCTGCTTCAGCTCAAGGGATCTCGGCAGTAGAGAACATGCTGGAGAGGCCCAATGTGCTCAACCACCGCTCGGTGCCCGCGGCGTGCTTCACACACCCTGAGGTTGCTTTCGTGGGTGTCACTGAGGACCAGGCGAAGAAGGAAGCTGAAGAAGGCGGCTTTGAGGTGCTGCCATGTGCCCTTGCACTGTTGTGCGATGTGTCTTGCCCCTTCAGGGAAAACTGTGTTTTCAAGAGTTCCATGCATTCACCTGTTGAACTAATGCAAACGAAGTTGACATCTGGCTCTTGAAATAGCAGCTCCCTTTTTACACATCCGAAAGTCTCAGGCAAAAGGAGAGTGCAGATTGCTGTATCCAAGACCTCGTTCAAGGCCAACTCCAAGGCGCTCGCAGAGAAGGAGAGTGATGGCATGGCAAAGATGATATACAGAAAAGACACCGGGGAGATCTTGGGGGTCCACATCTTTGGCCTGCACGCCGCAGATCTCATCCATGAAGCATCAAACGCCATTGCACTGGGCCAAACAGTCGAAGACATCAGATTCACAGTGCATGCCCACCCCACGCTCTCTGAGACCATGCAGGAAATCATCCTGGGTGCACATGTAGACAAGAAGGCACCCGCAAAGCTGCCTGTCTCTGCTTAGAGCGTGTTTAGTTCGAGTGCTTGCTGGTTGGTTTGCAGAAGCAGTTGGTGCTGCCATGGGCTGGTTTTTGGAGTGACATGAGTACTGTTGGGCGCTTTTGTGCATGGATGTGAAGTGTTCTGACTGCGAGCGAGTGTTGCTGGACGTGCAATGTATAGTCCTACAGGTGTAAACGGCACAGATGGCGGTGGTTGGTTCTGGTGGGCATGTAACAAAGGTGCACCAGATCATGGCAGAGACGCAGCGCCGTGGTGTGTATGGGGTACTTGTGTGCATCGCCACCAAGTGGTGAACAGTGCGGGCCAGAGTATCGTATACCACAACCACATTGCCTCCGAGATCCTCCATGTGCCACCTCATAGTTCTTCCTGGGGCGGGCGGCTGCTGCGCCGTGCACATGAAGATGTGATGTTGAATCGACTGTGGCACGGATCACGAGCACAAAGAGTGCTCTGGCCTAGGGGGATCTGACACACCGCAACCACGCAGAGAACCTCATCTAGCAACCACAGTACAACCAGATGGTGCGCTGCGTACTGAGCTTACAGAGATACTGGTGCTATAACAGGGCACAAGGATTGTATAGGGCTACAAGTATCGGTCAAAAGCCCAGGGTCGCAAAACCAGAATGAAGTGCTGCGCTAGACATGTCACATGAAACAGCCCAAAAATAAAAAATAATCAGCGGGAGCAACCCAAACAAGAGGCAGCAAAGCTGAGACACGATTAAGGCAAACGCACCGAATGCCTACACACAAGCAGTGCACGTCATCAGCACCACCAGAAAACGGAAGGTTGCAGAGTATGCGACCCACCACGATGGACCACACACATTGTTGTTTGCGCGGCACTACGGACAGCCCCCAGCCAACAAGGACAGCAGGAGTCGTGGCAGGAAACTGCAGGAGCAGAAAAAACCAGGTAGAAACCGGGCGGTGGCTGGAGAGGCTGGAGCGGGGGGGGGGGGAGAGGGTTGGCGACACAGGGCCAGGAGGAGGGGGGGCAGTGGAGGGGTCACAGGTTGAGACAATTGTGTGTCAGCTTCAGAAAGCATGCCCACTGTGCTGTTGTGCCTCATACCATAGAGGAACTGTACCGTCCTAGTTCGTCCAAGTTCTGAAGGATCGTCTGCTAATGTGAGAGGGGTGAGGCACAGAACGAAAGCAGTACGTCAGAACAAGCTGTGCGCGGCATGATGTCCAGGGGCAACAAGTCAAGCTAGCGGGTTGAGCGAGCGGACATGTTTGGAGTTCTGTACATAATTCTGACAGGGAAACTCTAATGTTCAAGACCCTGTGTTGCAGCACTCGTATTACATGTGCGCAAGGCTGCTCTCTGCTCAAACAGAGAAAAGCGGCATGCCTCCACCACTACGTCAGCAGCGCATTTGGTTTGCTGGCTGCGTGGGGAGCCATGGCAACGTGGATGACTGAATTTTTGCACGAACAAGAGATGCGGTTTGTCAAAGTATCCAAATTTTATAAAAACTTCCAAAAACATCCTTTGGATCTGGCGGTAACTTGTGCTTTTTTTCACGTTCAACTAGCTCAGCGTGACCCTTTGGAACCAGGGCAACATGCACCCAGCCTCTGCATTGTGCGCTTGCCCTCGCACGCTCTCCACGCTAGCTGTTCATGTCAGCTGCTCTGGTACAGTGGCTCCGCCTGTACTGGAGGGGCTGTGGGCATGCCTCAGAGCATGGGTTGTACTGCATGAGAACCTGGAGGAATCCATCGCCAACGAGGACAGACCCCTGCGCACCTTCAGCACATGCTTGCTCATCTTCCCCATAGCCCCTCTGCGCGCCTGGGACGACGGCGTTTGCTCTTTTCTGGGGTGGGTTGTTGGTGACAGATCGAGTTGTTGGTGACAGATCAATGATATGAGTCAGGCAATCATAGCCTAGCTGAATTCGGTGCCTTTCTGGGAGAAGTCGAGAACGGCACCTCCGCCAGCAGAGGTGCAGGCCATGGCAATGCCCGTCTTGGGTTTAGCTGGTCTGCTAGCGAGGTCTGAACCCAAGTTAATGATGCTTTGCTGCGGTGGTTGATGACGCCTCGTAGTTTCTTTGTTACAGTTGCACACACTGGCACCTCACCGGTGCTCTGCAGAGGGCCCCAACACCGTGGGTGGATGCTTACCTCCTGCCCTGATTCTTAGATGGAACCATGCACTTGCGTCTGGCTGGCCTTGCATATGACATGTCCAGATAGAGGAGCCTGACAGTTCACATGTGAACATGTCACAGGTGCAGGTTTATCAGATGTAACCCATGTCACCATACATAAAGTTACTACTCATACTAGATAAAACCAACAGGACTAGTAAAGCAGCCTAGCTGCTATTTAGTGAGCGCCCAGCTATGTTGTGCTAGATGCAGGAGCAGTCCACCAAGATATTCTGACCAATCGAGGATGCGCTGGGCACAGTTGTGCACTCATCTTCAGAGGCGGTGTTAGTAACCAAGCACCGAGTCTCTTCAGCATCACAGAGCCGCGGCACTCACGTTGGAAGAACGCACAAAGGAGCTCTATTAGTGTATCGCTTCTCTGGAGTAGAGACACACAGAGCTGTTGGGGTACAGCTTCTGGTATTTCAAGAACAGTGCTGACCGGCCGGAAATAGCAACCATGCATGACAAGGTGTGCCAAACAATCGCATCTGTATCTGTGGCAATCGATCAATGTGTGCTGAGCCCACATAAGGCATGCGCACCTGAAGTTATGCAAATAATCGATGATGTATGCCCGGAAAGGACTGGCCCAGAAGTTCAAACGAATCAGAGTCCGCTGTTGTGGTTTCTGTTTATCTCACTAACAGGCAACTAAATCTCTGCATCGAGAGTGGCGAAGGCATGGCTACTTTCAACCTCCTCGTGACATCAGTGCTGTTGGGAATTGCGCCCTCTTTCACTAGCGGTACGCAAATCTTGTCCATGGTCAGCTTCTAAGATAGCATCCTATACGTTTTCGCTGCTACAAAGCGCAAGCAGCGTCAGACTATTTACGATAGTTCTCATTGGTTCCGTGCATGGGGCTGCACGCTTAGCGAAGTGTTGGCAAGTGCTTGCTAGTCCCTGTGCACAGTTGTGGGCGCAACCATAGAGATGTGTTCCATGCCACATTGGCATCCTTCCTGCTATCGCACCTGCACATATATCTATTATATGTCGTTGATGCTGTGATTTTGCCACAATCTGATGCTCTGGCTCCGCCTGGTTGCTACGTAACTGAAATTTTGCGTATGACGACGATGAATACGCCATACACAAGCGGAGCCCGTGCTTTCAGCTCTGTCAAGCGAATATAAGTGGGCTCTACACTGTTCGGAAATGAACTGTGCTGTATAGGGGAAGCCCAACCATCGACACCCTCACCGCCACCGCCAGCTCTCGAGTCCTGCGGTGCAGCTTACAAGCAGGGCCAGAAGTTTAGGAACGACTGTGGAAAAAATTGCGTGGTTCCGTTTGGCCCCCCTAGCTATGTCAGGTGTGCAGGCTCCAGTTCGTTGCACGCCAACCTCCTTAACAACTTGTGTAACAACTTGTCACCGAAGTGATCATTGGATCTCTGAAAGGCTAAAACGACCCTTCACCTTGTACCAACTGACTGTGTAATATTATAGCTAGAGCCATGTTTGCTTGGCATTAATGTTGCTAGCTTGTATTGTCAGGATGGCATGCCATAGCAACGAAGCTGACCACTGCATCAATCGAGCACGAGTCCACACCAAGCTACCAAGTTCTTGATTCTGAAAGTATTGTGCAGCGCGGACAGTGAAGAGGCATGCCTGGCTGCATGTGACCCCGCCCAGGGGTGCCACTGTGCACTGTTCTGGGCCTCGGCAAATCACTGCTCACTGAAATGGACTCCATGCAATTCAGTCATGCTCAATCTTGCGCCAGCTGAGGATGGGGCTGTTGCAGTGCGACCTTGTGTGGATTACCCTGTTGCTGTTCAGCCTGAGACAACAAGTGAGTTCCGCTCTTGCACCTTCTGCCACCTAACCCTCACACACATAGCTACCTACACAGGTTGTACGCAGCACCATACTTTCTGCTCTCGGAGTTGTATGTGGATCATTGTGACTGGATGTACTAGTGGACTTGCAGCCCCCAAGCTGGTGTGCATTCATGGTTCCCAACAGCCACAAATAAGCGGTCTGTGCTCTGCTGCAGTTAGCACTTGTGAACCTGGCACGCTGATGAGGCAGTATCAAGGATGGATGGTAACTCCAGGAGCTTGCGAGGCTTCAGGCTGCACCTCCACCACCACGTCAGCTTCAAGCATAGACGAGTGCATGTCCCAGTGCACAGACGCAGGCTATGGCAGCTGCAAGAGCGTTCAGTACATCGACGCCGAGGTGTGAGTGGACCTCTCCCCTTGTACGTGCTTCTGATAGTGTCGTCTTGGGTACATCGGGGCCAGAGTGTGAGGTGTGTTGTGCCAGCCCTGGCAGCGTAGTACACTCGGCGCGAAACTAAGAGCAGGATTTTGCTTAGAGAGCATCCCTGGGTCAAATGAGTGGTTCTTTGTTACGTAATTAGACCGGGAAAATCAGCAGCCATCCCGAGTAGTCCAGGCAGTTTCCTAAACTTTTTGTACAAGCCTGAGCACTGGTCACGCTGCATCCTCCTATCTCCTCTGGTGCACATCCTGTTCAAGTTAAAAACTCAGGCACACTATGGCTCGTGCTGATAGTCAGCAAGGGGTTGTTCTGTTTCATCCCGCTCTGGAAAAGGTTGGTGCTTTTTGGTTATTTTGCCTGCTGTGCTGCTGGAGCTCTGAGGGAGGATGCTTGGCTGTAAGCAGTGCCAGGGTCAACAATGTTGGCAGGGAGTGCATGGTGCAGGCTTTCTCACTTGCGGAAGGCAGCTGCACTATGTACTCTGAACAGCTGGAGTTCATGGGCGCACATGCGGCCACACAGGTGCTTCAGGTGCGTCTGATCAAACCTGCTGCATGGTGCCCGACATCCAGTCCCGGTGTGCCAGTCAGCATCTGCCATGTTCATTTCCGCATCAAACTGACGGACCCAGTGAAGAGTTCTGGGTCTGGCATCATGCTGTAGACACGGGTGCTGCAACAGACTTTGGAATGGTGGTGACTTTGAAATGGTGGTATTGCGCCATGTGATTGAAATTAGGGTTTCTGTGATGGGTGTGCATGCGGGTTCAGCTGGTTCACTTCCTTGTCAGCTTGTGAGGCAGCATAAGCAGGAGATGTTATGGTCTAGGTACTGGGCTCCAAACCTGCAGCTGTTGCTGCTTCCTACTGCTCTCCACCTGAGGATTTTGCAGCATATCCTACGAATTCAAGACCAGACTTCGGTGTGGTGTCCTCCTCCCACCCCTCCGCTGTCTGCACATCATGTGCTCGCTCAGCAACACCCCTACCCGATGTTGTCAGCCCCTGCAGCGTCACTGTCATGTCAGAGTGATTAAATGATACACATTTCCGCTCACAGTTTGCGCGGTTTCAAGCAGCGTGAATGTGCAGGGGTTGATTGGGATGCAGTGTGCGCTGAAGGGGAGGACATGGCCACAGTCCCGGACATGCACATGGGATGCGGCCCCACCTGCGCTTTCGTCCCTGACAATCGTTTAGAAGATCAGATAGTAGTGGATTATGATGAGATGCATTTCGTGTGCGTTCCTCCTACGCTACTTCATGCAGCGCATGTGCACATCAGCGTGCGTGTTGCGGTTGTTGCAGCAGCCAAGGTCTTTCTTCCTTTCGGTTGCAGCAGCCACGTGTCTTTCTTTGTTCTTTGCTTGGTTGCTGTGCAAGCCTGCACTGCGCATGCTGTGCTGTGCTGCTAGCGGGAGTGCAACTGTAGAGAGTGGTAGCAGCCCGGCTGCCCAGCATGCTGTTGTTGACGATGTGAGAAAATGCATGCAGGACAGATTCCCTGGCGAGCTGTGTAGCAGACTGCGAGGCCAACGAGGATTGTGGCTGCGCCTATTGGCGCCCAAGTGACCACGCTCCAGAGGGCTTCTGCTCACTGAGCAACGCTGAGTGTGCAGACCCCACCGTCGGCTCGCAGGTCGACTACACCCGCATCCGCACTGCCATCGTGAAGTGTGGGTACTCTGCATCTGATGCTATACAAGATTCTTGGCCAGATGAAACATATGATGGTTCGCATCGTACCCTCTGCCCTCTGTTGGCACCTGCCTGCTTCCTGGGGGGAGTGCTTTGTTGCTGATATCTGTGTCTGTGCCTCTTTCTGGTACCACCAGCGCACAGTGCTGTCATGAATGTGATGGTGGTATCTTTATTGGTGCGGGGCTGATGTGCGCTTCGGTGCTCAATATGCGGACTGGCAGTACAAACTCCTGCCACACAGCAGTATTGGAACATTGGTCTCATTTCATATAGCTCGTGTTACAGATTCGATGTACCACGCTTGGTCTCCTTCAGCTGCCTGGCTCACGCCTCGTGTGTCTATTCAGCATGTGTAGGATAGACCAGCATGCTTTCAGTATGTGTCAAGTTGTTTGAGCGCTTGTGGTCTTGCAGGAATTGACTGGTTTGGCATCTGGGATGATGTATGCCAATCTCCAGGATCCTTCACTTTCCGCGGTATGACAACGTACTGCGGGCCTGAATGTGTCGTTCCAGGCACTGCCACCGTCAAGTACGCCTGCCACTGTCCCTACCCCTGCCTATGCCAATGTGTGCTGTTCACAGGAAAAAAAGATTGTTTCACATAGCCACTCCGTATCTGAAACCAACAAACCGCGTTCCTTCCCAATGTGTTGTTGGGGCGATTATTGTTGCCCCAAAGTGCTGTTGAGGCGGCCCAGCTTGTCACAGACACACACGCACTGTAGGGCTGCGGACTTGGAAGAGTGTTCAAAGTACTGCAAAGATGTCGAGGGCTGCCACTGCTCGTTCTTCTCGCCGTCCAGCAATGCATGCTCCCTGATGCTGGAGGAGGGAGGCGCCTGCCTGAACATCGCAACGGACCCCAACGCTCTCGCCTACGCACGCCAGCCATCCGGCGAGAATAATGTCACAGTGCTGTGCGATGATTTTGAATACGTAAACCCTGATTACTACAACCCTGATTACTACGAGTAGAGAGCACATGGTGACGTCATCACTTGCTTCTGACCTCGGAGCATTGGCCTCAGAGTGTTTTATCATGTGGTGCACGAAAGTGTTGTGTTTCTCTTGTACCTGTGATAGGGGCAAACGTGTCCCACCCGTGCACACAGTCCTGAAGCCAGGGCGTTGGCGTGTCGCCCTTTCTGGCAATCAGTTGACTTGGACGGAGGCATGTCTGGCTCCTGGACAGCTTCTGTACAGCAGTGTTCCTGTGTAGCTGTTGGTGGGAAGACGTAAGAATCATTTTTCTCATTCATGAAGTATTTGCAGCTTCAGGCAGCAAGGCTACGGTTTGCTGGCTGCTGTTTCCGTGTGAACAGTGTTGTCTTGTGGTACGATCCGATCCATGGCTCCTGCTGTCCACGTTACACATCAAAGCTGGTTTTATCAAGTACAGCTGTTGCATACGTCAGCAGCGAGAGGTTGAGTTTGCCGGCCTGTGGAGCCTCGCTTTTGTTTGAGTGTGCGGTTTCAGGTGGCGTGGGTCAGAGCTGTATGAGTTGTATTTTCAACTTCTTCCAGACTCTTTTCACGTGTCAGGTTTGTTGCACTGACGTGCACTGTAGAGTTGGCTTCTTCACGTGCCCTTTGCGCTGTACAAGGTGATCAGCGAGAATGGTCCGGTACCTGTAGACTGCAGACAGCTAACAGATTTCAAAGAGAGCAGACAGAAAGTTGTGTAATGTTGCATTGGCGGAGAGTGCAGGGCAGCAGATGAGTTGTCAGACTGATTCAGGTTCCAACATGACGTAGAAGGGCATACCGTCCTAAATGAAGGGCGGCAGTGCTGATGCACAACTGCGGCAGTCTGGGACGCCTAAAATTGCTCAGGACAATAGGTCATGGTGTGTGTTATCTTGTTTCCGTGCTGGGTCAGGGGTTGTGAGTGGTGCTGCATCAGTACGAAGTACAACGTTTCGGCTAATCGTCTCGTTTGCATTTCCCAGAGCCTGGACATCGCACAAGGAAGTGATGTTGTTAATGGGGCGGACTGTATGACGGTGCTACACAAAAAGGGTCTGGGTCCCGGGCTGAGGTAGCCGAAGCGGGCGCCACTGCACTACCACTTGGGTGGCATTAGACCAGCAAACGGCACGCACATAACCGGTACACGAACTTTAGCCGCTTCCAGGAGCCTGTAAATCTCATTAGTAGTTGTTCTAGAGCGCCTGCGCTGACAAAGGGGTCTGAAAAGTCAAGTGTCAAGCGCCACGTCACCTGCCCATCACGCCACAGCCACAGTGACCACTGGCAGCAAGCGTTATCGCGCATACATTGATGTCTGACACTCTGGACCTTTCTATGGCGTGCGGAGGTTCAGTATGGCGTCAGCAACACTGCCTCGTGAGATCTGATTCTCCTGTCACCCACACTCGCACAGGATGTGCATCCCCATTATTATCTCCCCACAGTATAATACATTTTTTTCCTTACTTCACGGAATGTGTGCAGTTTGAATAATGTGTACAGTGCTACTATCGGCTATCGTACGGCTAGCCTGCATCTCCCTCACTGCAATGCGCTGCGTTCAAAATAACCACATCCAAATTGCAATTCAAAGTTCCATGGTCTATTCCAGCCCGCGGTTGGCCTAGGTGACCTGGTGCATTTGCACCTGAGCCTCTTGTAGACACTCCATAACTTTGGGTGCACGTTCTGTTTGCCTTTCTTGTAACCGATCGCCAGATATTTCATACCATGATAATCCTTGTTTCTTGATCTTTCCAATGCAACCAGTTTCAGGGCGTTCTGTGTTCTAGTCGTCGCCCCCTCCCTCCCGTTGTGGCTCCGCGTCCCCTGCGCACCTCCCTTTTGACGAGGCTAGCGCCCCTGGCTTCCGGCGCCCGCTCCCTGCCGTTTGCTGTTGGCAAGCCTGCCAGCGCGGTGCATGTGCCAGGGTGTCGGCAGCCGGCCCCTGCAGGCTGTGCCTGTCGCCCTGATCTTGTTGTCCGGTGTTATGGTGGCGCTGCTGCTCAGTACTGCTTGTGTGTAGGTGCATGGCGCTTTCGTTGGATGCGTTTCGTGCTGGTGCTCTGGTAGGGTCTTCCTTGTGTGCTGTGTCTGTGTTCTTGCTCTGTGTATCGTGATTGCTTGGTTACCTTCTTGGAGACGCACCTAGGCCTATGCGCGTTGTGTGCTAGTTTGCCGCGTCGCTATCGATGTAACTTTCATGTTCTGCCCCATGATCACATGATACCAGTGGAAGAGATATTTCATGCTGAAGAGCATCTCTACCGTTTTAAACATCCTGACTACTCCACAGAAACCGCCCAATTCGGAACCCATGGCCATACGTTCAAAGAATGCAGCGGCTTTTGCGGATCCGTATAATTAGCCTTAAGCTATCCCAACGCTAAATAGCAGTTCAATCACCTGCACCTGCATTGTTTGAGCGCTCGTCTTTGTGCACCCTTGAAATCGCACTGCTCAGCTCGGACTTCACGACAGTGGCCGAGATAGGTGAGCAATAGCGCAATGACGAACATCATTGCGCTACCATGCATCTGGTGCCAGCCTTGCCTCTCCTCATGGCGTCAGGCGCTTGTCGGTATCTTTACTTCCTGCATGTTGCAGTATCATATATGTTGACGCCGCCCTCAAGAGCCAGTTGCTTTAGCTCTCTTCCGCCGTAGATGCTTAGCTCTTTTATTAGTGTGCTAGATCCGATGGTTTTCCATGGCGGACCAGTGCAAAGCACAACGCAACGCTGGCCAACTGGAGACATTCGCAGCTTCCACGGACTACTGGACACCTCGACGAACGTTGTACAGCACAACGATGAGAATGGTCTTGTGCATCAATTGGCAGGTGGGAGACTGCCTCATGACTGAGCTGCGTGCCACGCACAATCCGGCAGTCAATGGCGGTGCTCAGGTCCATTCATCACACGTCTTCCGTGCTCGTGCGAAGCATAGCGACTCGTCCGTATTCTACCATGTCTGTGGGTTGCTACCTCGTGCTGGTGCTTTGTTGGCGTGAGAGTGTACCATCGCAAATGCGCATCATATCATATTCACATCTACTGCTTCTTACATGTCCAACGAATCTTCGTTTCCCCGCCATGACTTGCTGCATAATCGTTTTTACCTGCAGACATTATCTGTGCACCTGGAGGACCAGGCTACGTGGCACTTGTTGGTGGCCCAAGCATGGGCAAAACCACAGTCGCCAACTTGGTGCTTTCACACGAGAAAGTCACCAAGGCCTTCCAGCGAGTCGTATTCGTACAAGTGGGACAGAAACCAAACTTTGCCCAAATAGTGTCTGCCATTCACACGCAGCTCGTGGGACCTCGCTCCTCCAGCTGGGAAGCAGAAGCGCGCGCGAGTCTGGAAGACACCATGGCCGAGGTCAGGAACCTTATTGATCAACAGCCAACTATACTGTTTCTGGACGATGTATGCAGCCTTGACGTGCTAAGTCACTTTGAGGCTAGTGAGAATCTCAAGCTGCTCATTACAGCGCATACCAGCAGCGTCCTCCAGAGCCTGCCGAGTGAGGTTGGTATGTGCAAAACAGTTGTGCACACAGATCTTTGTCTCACAGATAGCTCAGCAGAGAACCTGCTATGCAAGTGTGCACTGCGCTCCTTCCCCATTGGGGGTGCACAGGACGGCACCATGCTACCATCTCCTGTCGACGTCACCATGCTGCCTGAGAAGTGGGCAGGGCTGATCTCACAGATCATCAAACGCTGCAACAACCCTGGATATCTGAAGGTGATCCCAGCGCCTCTCTACCTGGCACATGTGCCTGCCTCGATTCTCTGTTTGCACATCTCCAAGCTGCCCCACGCAGCCCGCACGCCATCCACTATGCTTGTGCAGGCAGTTGGGGGGCTGATGTCTGTGCGGAGGAACCCTGCCACAGAATGCCAAGAACTCCTTGGTGAAGACGAACAGGAAACAACTATTCCTGCCAGCTACGGTGTAGATCATGATCAAGGCCACACGAAGCAGTGCTGCGTAACTTTGCAACCCGTTGCTGGAGGTCTGTGCATGCCGCACTTGGTCGTCGGCGACCTGCAGGCGGTATCTGTCCTGGGCTCACCGCAGACTCTTCACCTCAGTGGGGGCTGGGCCATGACCGACCTCGCGCTGCTGCCCTCCTTCACTGCCCTCCATGTGCTCAACATGAGTGGCTGCAGGGGTGTCACCGCGCTCCCCTCGCTTGCGCACCTGACAGCGCTCAAGACGCTTCACCTGGGGGGCTGCCGAAGCCTGGCACAGCTGCCACCCCTCGCACCTCTGACCGCTCTGCAAGAGCTGCACTTGAGCGGGTGCCGACTCCTGACCGACTTTCCGGACGTCATCTGCCTGTCTTCCCTTCGCGCGCTGCACGTCAGTGGCTGCCACAGCTTGACACACGTGCCAGATCTGTCCAGCCTGACTGAACTGGAGATCTTGAACATGCGGGAGTGCAAGGGTGTCGCACATGTTCCCGCACTCGTGCACCTCTCCGCCCTGCAGGCCCTCCACCTCAGCTCCTGCAGGCACCTTGTGCACATGCCTGACATCCATGGCTTGGCGGCATTGCGAGTGCTAGACCTGCGTGAGTGCAGGGAGCTGACGCACGTGCCGCTGCTGCACACCCTCACTGCGCTGCAGCAGTTGCACCTGAGCTGGTGCAAGAATCTGCAGGCACTACCCCCGCTGTGTGCACTTGGTGCCCTGCAGACTTTGAACGTCAGCGGATGCAAGAATCTGACCGTGCTGCCTGCTCTGGATCACGTGACAGCGCTACAAATTTTGCATCTGAGTGGCTGTGGGGGCCTCACGGCGCTGCCCTCACTGCGAAGTCTCACGGCGCTGCAGGGTCTGTTCCTCGCAGGCTGCAAGCGCCTCAGGTGGCTGCCCAGCCTGACCACACAGACAGCGCTAAAGACCCTGGATGTGAGCGCCTGTGAGAGTCTTGTGGAGGCGCCGTCTCTGAAGGGGCTGCTGCGCCTGGAGACTGTGTACGGCTGCCCTCATGCCCTGCAGCTGCCCTCCTACATCCCAGCCAAGGTGGTGTCTGTGACCAAGGCGAAGAAGAAGAAGGGCAAGCGAGGACGGCAGTTGGAGACCGTGCACGGCTGCCCTTATGCTCCGCAGGTGCCCGCCAGCAGTGACGCGAAGCTGGTTTCAGAACAAGGGTAAGAGGGGGCGGCATTGAGGTGTGCAGCATGGCCCAGCAGATGCAACGTCACACTTGCAACAATCCCTACAAACTGCTTGGTGGGGACGCAGCACAATGGCAGGCACAAGGTAAGGAAGCAAGGGGGACGATTTGCACTGACCCGTGGATCCTGTGATCTTGCACTATGGGGTACAGAGGTGCTGCAGTGTGGTGTAGCAATGGACTTGCATGCACAGTTCATGTATGACGCACTGGGATGACGTAATTGGTTCTGGCGGCCTTGGAGCCTATTGTTTGTCGTGGAAACTACTTGGCGCAGCAGAGAGATGCCATCGAAGCCACTTGATGCATTGGCAGGCAGCAGCGCATGTGGGCTGCTGCCTGCCGAGCGGTGTTGGGCGCCGCTCAGCAGGTCATCATCAATCTATGACACCATCCTTGGTGAGCCATGTTGTTGGTTCCATGGCATCTTTGGACGCACACTGCAGTTTGGCTTGCTCTGTGCAATGTTTTGGCTTTGTGCAACGTACGCTTGGTGCAATCTGGTGGATCCACAACAGCAGAAGGCGGGAGCAGCTGGAAGCATCAGAGACATGCTATTTGCTGAACTCCTTGGAATGTTTTTGGTTGTTTGATGGACTGGCGGCAATGTGTTGTAAAGTTTGGACTTTAGAACGAGCACATGTCAGTTGACCAACCACTATCTGGCTTGTCAGGCATGTTCATGCATAGAAAGCTCTAGCACATGCGAAAATATGCTCTGTTGGAAAGGTACTGTCCATGACCCCAATGAGCTGCGTGCGCTCAGCACAGAGCTTGAGTCAGCTGCACGGACGCTTCATGTCATGTCCAATTGAACTGCACAGTGCAAGGCAACCCTGGCCACCGGTATCACACGCACACACCGCGATCAGCATTACTGCACCCGCAATGAAAGCTCTATGACTACGCCACAACCACAGAGCAGGAATGCTGGAACAGAGCGGTGATTGGAAGGCCGTGCGCATTGTGAGGGCAGAGCACCAAGTGAGCCTGGATGTCAGACCCTTATCAACGGGGCTCGGGGCCCTCCATCCAGATCTCAGCTGCTGATGAATATGAGCAGCGATTCTAAACTATGGTGGGAGATGTGTGTGCACCTCTCATAGCCGCACGCACCTATGAGAGGTGTGTGAGGCCTCTATCAACAGAGAAGCTCTGGAGAAGTAATAAGCAGCATGCCAGCTACACACACCATCCCACTGAGCATCGCAAGACGCAGAGCCTCTGGCGCTCGATTCTGACACTGCCCCCTGTTGCACGTGTGTGCGTGTGTGATCATACAACCTGCTCTGCTTGGGGCTGGGACTGACTGACTGTGTTCTGTACTTCTGCTCTTGATGAGAGGTACCTGGGACGTGAGAACGGCCCGGTCGTGATCAGAAGCGTGCTGCAGAACTTTTTGTTGTACCTTGTAGAATATGTATATCCACATGCACATGCATATGCGGATGGTTTGTGCAAGATAACGAGAGTTTCGCTCGAGTGACAATGCAATGTAGTAATGATAAACATGACCCCTGCACTGGCGTGCTCCAGCCTCGCCCCTGCCCTTTTCAACTGTTGGCTGCAATGTGGGGTATTTTTGCGGCGCCGTCCAGAAGTAAGCAAGGAACTGTTCGCTTTGCTGTCGTCGTGTTGCTGCTGGGATCGATAACCGTGTGTAAATGGTAGAAACAGCGCAATTACAGGGCTGCTCCTTCCGTCATGGAGACGGATGGGCCAACGGCGCACTGCCTGTCGTCCTTGCATGGGGTAACCTGCTCACACTTCAGCCTGCCGCTGCAGGGCCGCTCTGTGTAGTGCATTATGCCAGCGAACCTTTATACAACTGACTGCACTATTGGGCAAGAATGCATGGCCATGAACTGATTGTCAACATGTGGTCCCAGCTGAAAGAGCCCACCTACATTCAGGCGTGAACAAAAAAGCAACCCAGCTTGGATTAAGCGTTGAACTACATTATTCTTGCAGGAGCTGTGTTTTTGATTGCTGAACAGGCGTTTATGCACTCAAGCTTCTCGGGATGGGTGGTAAATTCATTCATGAAAAATCCATCAGTGGATGAGCACCAAGCGAAGAAATGCGTACCGATGGTGGTGACACGTTTGGTGGGATTCATACACAACACGGTACAGGTGTGAAGCTTTTTGTAGGACCTGGTCACCTCATGGAAATTTCTGTTCCTATTCGTAGAGCCTACACATGCCACACAGGCTACCCGCTGCTACTTCCACCAGGCACACCTTGTCAGAGGGCATCCTGAGCAGTGTTCTGTCATGCCTGTCTGCTGCAGCACACTGTCAGTGTGTAGCAAGCCCATGCTTTCAACAGTGAAAGCCAACATACATGCTTTCCGTGGTCATTCGAGCACCACAGCGGGAGTGAATTCGTTTGTACTTGATCTTCATAGCATGCGAAAATCACCAGAAAAGCAGAGCTTCGATGCTTGCTGTTGAATTGAAAGGGCTAGGGAGAGCAGAATGCAGGGCCACGCAGAGGGTGCCTGTGCAACTGGTCAGAACCGACCTTTCCGCTCAGCAGGGTGCCTGTTCTGGACTGATCATGAAGCGTTGCAGCTCCTTTTCAAGTCGCAATGACCTCATGTGCCTCACATTGCCTGGTTCATGCAGGTTCCTATTGCAATTTGGACGGTGGCACATCCCTTGCTGCAGGCAGACCGCCTGCATGGCACCACACCCCCCTCACAAATGATGCTCTGTATTGCTGGAGGTTTCTTCTTGCATGATGCTGTCTGCTGCTTGCTGAGAGAGAGCCCCTTCTACGTTGTGCATGGCCTCACATGCTGCCTAGGATACATGGCAGCGGCCTCGTACGGAGCCGGGCACTTCTATGGTGGCCTGTTCTTGCTATGGGAGATAAGCACACCGTTCGTGCAGCTGCGGTGGGTGCTGCATAAGATGGGGCTGGCGGATACAGGAGTCTATGTGCTGAACAACCTCCTGATGGTCATCACGTTCTCTGTCGCCCGGGTGGTGTTTGGAACATGTGCGGCTCTCACAACCACCTGTGCCTGAAAACATCAACCTGCGCCTGACTGCAGCCTCAGCGGGAGGTGCTCCTGGCGCTACTCCATACCAGTAGCACAGGTGCCCCTTCACGGCCTGCCCTTGGACACGCTCTGACAGGCAGGGCTGCACCCTCCTCATTCGCAGTGCTTCTTGCTTCAGTCTTTCACTCGGTAAACAAGCTGTTACCATTGCGAGGTACAGCAGCACTCTGCTGCAAGGAGCATGTTCTCGGTTTGATGGTTGGTGTTGTTGTCGCAGGGGTGCCTCTTCTGCACTGCTGGGTGTGTTCAGCGCTGCCTGCCTGAACGTTTGGCGCTGTGCAGATTTCACGTTTTTACTCTTCAAGGACTCGTTCGCAGAGTTGTCCCGCATTGACACTGACTGTGCAGCACCTTCGACTCTGCTCATTGGGATGTGTGGCGCAGCCGGCGTCGTCAGCTGCCTGAACTACTACTGGTTCAGCTTGATGGTCAAGTCGTTGGTGAAGATCTTGGCGAAGGGTCAGTCATGGTCACAGGTTTCTGCAAACAAGGATGAGTAGAGCCTGCAATATTTGCTGCCAACAGGGCACCGCCATTGTGACAGGAGTGATGTAGAGCGCTGCAGACAGCCTGCACTGGTGGTCTTTGGGAGTATATTGCGCCCATGGCTATGAATTGTACATCTTATTGTGTATCAGGTCCAATGTTATCTCTTGTCGTGTACAAATTACAACGCTGATGGTGACATATCTGGCCGTAAAGGATCCTGTGCACAGAAACTTCTGCTGTGACCAGGCCCTTGCCCGCCCTGATTACAGCAAACGGAGAACCACAGCATACGGGTCATGAACGTGTATTGCATATCATCGGTAGCCAGGTATGGATCCTAGACACATGACCGTGATGTGGGCGACAGGCCTCCAGTAAGCCGTTCTACAAACCGGAAAGGTAGTGAATCGGCATGAACTCAAGTATCCAAAAGCAACTAACACAAAATATCCACCACTTGACTCGAATGGCACAACAGGATTCAAACCCGGTCCGGCCTCGTCTTTTCTTCGAGCTTATGCGTCATGTGCGTAGAGGGTCTCTGGTGGTTTCCCCTTCAACGAATTGTATGAATTCCGCCACTGTGGCGCTGAGGGCGAAGCTCAAACTGAGTATGGTGTAGCCCCCGAATAATTTTTCATGCTTGTCCAGGATTTGATTCTTCAATAAAACCGGTTGGAAAAAATCCCCCAAGGATGCAGTCAACTCCGAAGGGAATGGGCATCAGCACTCCGAGGTGCGGGAGGAGGCGCGGCCACGTAGGGCGGCGCCAGCCAACACAAAGGAAAGAGAGTGCACGAGCAGCAACAAATTTGAGGTGGTGGGGCTTGGGCGCTTCTCAGTTCATCGCTTAGTCCTTTGGTGGAGTCTAACTCGTTGACTATTTCGAATTCACTTGTGCGAGGTTCGTTCGCCCTCGCTTTGTTTGCTGTTGGGTGGTTATGCATGATTATGAGGGATTTGGGTGTGACGTGGCTGTAGCATGCATGCCCGCATGTCAGATCTAGCCAGAATTATCTCGTGATAATTTGACAGAAAGGCATCTTTCCGGTCACAGATGTGTGTACATGTCTCGTCACCCTCTTCTCCATTATAATGCCACTATTGTAGACAACCATGCATCTAAATTGCATTCGCTCGCATTTGAGGACCTTGGCGTGTGGCAGTAGATACTACGTTTCACATTTCACTTGAGAGCTCCAGCCATGGTCGCGCCACGCTGCACTAGCTCCAGCAGTGCCCCGGGCTCCTTGTGCACTAACAGAGCCAAATCAGGGATACAGCAACATGTTGCCTCACCTTCTCCGACTAGAGCGTTCGCGCCTGAGCTGTGTTCAGCTTCGCAGATCCGGCCACGTTCTGGCCACAAACGTCACATCGTGCCCGCGGCACAGCCTCAGAAATCTCTCCTGTGGTGCGTTCTACAACATTAGCACATCACAGTGCACATGAAACTGGTATACTGTTAAACTCTTGATACTACCGCGGAGGCCAGACCGTTGTTCAGACACAATGTGCTTGCAAGCTGTCGACAGGAGTACTGTGATCGATTGCGATCGATCGATGCTGATCGTGACACCCAGCCAGCCCGCTGCACTCACACAGCACGATCCGCCGCACGAACAGCGCTCATCACAGCAAGTAGTGCCAGGTTCGTTGTGCGAGCGCGTTGCGGAGCGTGCTTGGCCGGCGTTTAGGAACCCAGTGGGGCAGCTGGCCATGGTGCATGCACATGGTGCCCTCCAGTGCTTATCCAGAGCTCTGGCCAGAGGCACGTCACAGCTGTTCTCTCTGCCAGGCCAGGTCTTCAACGATCGCCGCAATTCTGGCAATCGATGTCGTCGCGTGCAAGCAAACTGTGTGAAGATACAAACCAACTAACCCCTCGAGCCATTGCAGCCACCACCGTGCCACACCTGAGTGCACGAGGCCCAAGTCCCAACACAGTTCTGTGGGCCTCAACTGGCCAACACCATCACTGACACCTTCATCTGCCTGATGCAGCCCTTGAATAGCTGACACCATGACACATTGTGAGGGCTCATGCAGGGCGCTCCGGCCAATCCAGCTGCTGCAGAGGCAGGACACTCGCTTCCTGAAAGGCCCAGAGGCGCCTGTCAGCGACGAAGTCCGCCACGAAGACCTGCAGGTGGTGAAAGGGGAGCTGCCTGCTGAGCTAAACGGAGTGTTTCTCCGCACGGGGCCCAACCCTCAGCATCAACCCTGGGGGGGGTACCACTGGTGCGCTTCCACGCACAAGTGCCGTTCCTGCCTTACTGTACTCACAGCTTAGAAAACTGCAGTGTGTTGATTAGCTAAGCACCCGGATACCTCCCAGGACAGAAGCCACCAGGAGGGGGCGCAGCCCTTGCAGGGAAAGTCGCGCAGCCGTGTATGCATATGTAGTGTTTTCGCTGCATCGCCGTTAAGCCATATCCACATGCATGTGCATCTGCAATGTCTCCTGGGAGGCCTGCAGTCATCGCATCAACAGCACAGCGAAAGTGCGAGGGCGTGTGCTGAGGGGCTGTGAGGAGCAGGTTTGACGGGGACGGCATGGTGCACGCGCTGCACCTGGAGGGGGGCAAGGCCAAGACGTACACCAACCACTGGGTGCGATGCAAGCGCTTCATGGAGGAGCAGCAGGCCGGCAGCAATCTGTTCATGCGAGTGCGCCCCCCCACAAATCTCCTGCCCCGCAAGCATTGCTCATCTAAATCTAAACCTCCCTCCTAGTCATCGCAAGCTCTGTGGCCCCACACAGCTCGCAGCAGCGAAGGGCACAGGTAAGAGCATGGGGAGGACGGCCGATGCGCTGCTCCAGAAAGAAATCCGTGCCTCAGCCACAGATTCTCTGATTTGCACACTCGCACAGACCGGCCAACTCACAGCAGCAGCCTGCAGATCGGGGATCTGAAAGGGTGGCCAGGCATGGCCCTCATGTCGGGCCACTACGCACTCGGCTACAACGGCAACCAGTTCGAGCAGCCGCTGGGCAACACCGCCCTCATGTGGCACAACAACAGGCTGCTGGCGTTCAACGAGGGCGGCGTTCCGTTCCTGCTGCGCATCGAAGAGGACGGCACGCTGCAGTCGCTGGGCGCCTACGACTTCCAGGGCGGCCTGCAGCACAACTGCACCGCACACTCCAAGCTGGACCCCAGAACCGGCCAGCTGGTGTCCTTTGCCAACAGGTGCGAGGCCTCTCTCGGAGTGCTGTGTGATTGTAGTGCCTGGCACGCCCTGCATGCATGGGAGCTGCTGACTGTGAGCGGTGCTGCATGAATTGGCTGGGGGTTTGCAACAGACAGCAGTCTGCAGCTGCCCTGGTGATGGAGTTGGTGTGCGGTCACGCAGCCGGTCGTGAGTGGGGACCGATGAGCTTGGCTTCCTGGGAAGCTTCCCAGACGTCTGCTGTGTGTCTGCAAGTGCAGCGCAACCGGGGGGGGCGGGGGGGGGGCAGAGAGTACATAGTTG